>LR750409.1:313769-532742 GCA_902729485.2 Mus minutoides | reverse complement strand
GCCTATTTTCTATTTCTTAGGAAAGCAAAACTGAATGTGCATCTTTGTAGATGAGAGTTTTCACATGGAGGTATATTTTAGTGTATCAGAGAAATTAGTGACTGCAGTCTTGCAGGTATCTCTCCATAGTGTTACTTTCAACTTAGTGTTGAGAAAATAGTGAACAGCTCTGAACTTGAAATTCACATCCCCCCCCCCCCCGAGAAAAATCTGGAAGAAAAGAATATGTATGTATATGTATATGTATATGTATATGTATATGTATATGTATATGTATATGTATATGTATATGTATATATCATTGTCCTGAATGATGAAGTTGTTCTTCAGTTCTAGAATATTCTTAGCTTTTTTACTTATAGTGTTGTCTCTGCATTATTCCTCTTTACCGTTCCTTTTATCATTATGATTAAATAAGTGTAAGATTCTTTGGACTCCTTTGTATTTACTATGGATTTAGTATGTGTGCTTGTGCTATATTTTGCATATTTTTTTTACAATATACTTCTAATTGACTGTTTCTTTATCCACCAAAAACATTGAACAGAAAATACAGATAATTTCCTCACATCTTTCCTCAATTCTCTTACTACTAATATTTTGCTTTAGAACAGTACATTTGTGACAGATGTCTATAGTTTCCATCAGGGTTCCTTTGTGTTGTGAAAGTCTATGGGTTTGACAATGTCCTCTACAGTGTCAGAAAGAGTGGTTTAACCTAAAACCTCCCTCTGCAGTGCCTACCTGTCCCTCCCTCCTACCAGTTAAACTTCTGGAACCCACTGATCTTATTGTCTATATAGTCTTGCTGATTTCAGAATGTTATGTGCTTAGACTCATTTGTACAATAGTTTTTCTGTGGTAATGTAGTTTTTGTGGTAATGTAGATGGTAAGTGTTTCCTCCATGTTCTTTCACATGAAAGCCTGAAGAGCCATTTATTTTCATCATAGAGTAGTATTTTATTATGTGGTTGTACCACAGTTTGCCTATTTACCTGTCAAAGACATCTTATTTGCTTATGGTCTAGGGTGGATGCGAAGGAAATTGCTATAAGCATTCATGTGTTGGTTTGTGTGTGGACACGCATTTTAAAACCACTTGTAGGAATACCTAAGTCTCTACAAGTTTGAATTACTTGACCAAGATGATATAACGGGAAGTTAGATAGAGTGTGAACTCAAACCATCTCACCCTGAGTCTGTATACTTACCCGCTATGAAAGTGCCTTTCCACTTGTAATCCTAGTCAGATAAGCCTAGAATAGGGAGATTTCATTAATGAGGAAGTTTGAGTCAGATCCAGGACAAGACTGAGAGTCAGAAGTAAGAAATTCTTAACATTTTGTTCTTGCAGGACATGACACCCAGGATGTGCTCAGTAAATTAATTTGCTTTCTTCCAAAAAGAAAGTGTGTTGTTGGGGCTGGTGAAACAGCTCAGTGGTTAAGAGCATTTTTGCTCTTCTAGAAGACATGGATTCAGTTCTGGGGCCACATCTGATGGCTGACATACAGGTGCAGCTCCAGGGCATCCAACGCCCTCTTCTGGCTGTGACAGGCACCAGCACTTTCATACACATGCACACACAGTCAGCAGCAGATACACATAAATAAAAATTAAATATCTCTTTTTTAAAAATGTAATGTTATCTGGCATTTAATTTCTCTCACATACATAAATGAAATTATTGATATTTTTAATTTCTTATATATAAATTTAGGTTTTCTTGCATTGACAAATGCTAATTTTCACACGTTAATCTTTTTCTGGCTAAGAGAAATACACATCTTACTAATTAAAGGCACAGAACTCTAAAGAAACATTATGAACATGATTTGGAAACTCATGTACATATTTATTTAACACCATTTCATATCTTTAAGAATCCTTTTGGAAACTTATTTAGAAAACTGAAAAGTCCTTGAATACCAAGTGGTTTAGCAGGAATTTCTTAATGAGTTAAGTGTAAATGAATCAAAAACACATGAATTCTATTTTCTGTAAATAACACATGGTTTTGAAAACTGAAAATGTAGTAGGGAAAAAAAATACCTCCTGTGTACTATTGAATCAGATCTCAGACGTGGTACTTCCTAAGCAGAGGGAGGTCTGCTTTAGATGGAAGATGATTATCTGTTGAGTTCTCCCTGGATGAACACACCATTTCGTGCTTGACAGTTTGGATAAAATTGCTTTAGCATGCTGTCTGAAGCTGTATCTGATGAGACTACCAGTGTTCTCATTTCACAAAGGAAATCCTGTTCTTTGGACAAGAGAGAAAGCAATTGTTTTCACTACTGTAAGTTACTCGTATGGGTCAGCTACAGGACCTCAGAGATGAGAATAATTGGGGGAAGTGTGGAGGGAAGGAGCATGGAGAAGCGTTGGTGAAACTCGGCATCACAATTCCCAGGAAGAAGCATTCTGAAGGAATGGCAGAAAGATGAGTGAGCTGGCTTCTCATGACAGCATTAAAACCTTTCATTGATATTGCCAAGTAATGTGTCTCTGAGCACTTTAATTACATAGTCCATGAACTCCAGGTGAAATTTAGGTTATAGTTCTACTCAGAAATAAGGTAAAAGGTTTTCTGTTGTTGTTGTTGTTGTTGTTTTGATTTTGCTTTTCCCAACAGGGTTTCTCTGTGTACCTCTAGCTGTTCTGGAACTCATTCTGTAGACCAGGCTAGCCTCCACCTGCCTTTTTCTCTCCAGTGTTAGGATTAAAGGCATGCACCACCACCATCTGACAAGATAAAATGTTTTCATTGCAGAAATTCATTGCCAGGTTATTTAAATCTGTATAGAAAATATACAGTAATGGTGTACACAAGTTTTGCAGGCAGGTGAAAACATGGTAAACTGTGCTAGATGGATGTGACTTACTTGTGTGCTGCAGTCTAACCTCTTTTGGGTCTACTATCTGCGGGGATGAGCTTCTGGTTGCAGGTGGGCAAGGAGTTGGCGAGAAGGAGGGGTGACAAACAGACTCAACACAAGGGAGTATGGATCTGAATGTATTTTGTCAAATTGAGCATCAAACTTTTTTTTTTTTTTTGCTTTTTGAGACAGGGTTTCTCTGTATAGCCCTAGCTGTCCTGGAACTCACTTTGTAGGCCAGGCTGGCCTCGAACTCAGAAATCCGCCTGCCTCTGCCTCCCAAGTGCTGGGATTAAAGGCGTGCGCTTCAGATGCACCAGAGGAGGGCATCAGATCTCATTACGGGTGGTTGTAAGCCACCATGTGGTTGCTGGGATTTGAACTAATCACCTTCGGAAGAGCAGTCAGGTACTCTTACCCGCTGAGCCATCTCACCAGCGCTAGAGGCAATTCTGAATGTCACTGAATAGGCAACATTCTTACTGAATTCAAAGCCCATGGTCGGCTCAAGGACTGCCTAGGACTGGTGAGGAATCTAACTTAGCTATATGTCAAACAGAGGCACTTATAATAAAACAATATTAAGGGAAAGCACACAGATCCATTTACCAACTAAAGCAAGGACATTGGAGCATTTGTTATACAGGATGCCATGGTTCCAGGAGACTAAGTTTCTGTGAACTTTTTGCCTCAGGACAGCACCCAGGTTTTGGGGGCCTGTCGTGCGTGTTACTACAGGAGTGGATGTAGCACTTGTGAATGTAAAGACCATGTCTAAAATAAAGTTCCTCTCTCGTGGACACCAGGGATTCTCTTGACTTACTCATTGCACAAAGAAATAGTGGTGGTTGGGGCTGAGGAGGTGGCTCATCGGGTATGAAGGCTTGCCTTGCAAGCATGGGGGCCTGAGTTCCAGCCCCCATGTAAAGAGCTGGGCATGACTCTACACACCTATAACTCCAGTGCTGTGGTGAAAAGAGACAGAAAGATCACTGAGGCTTGCTACCCATCAGCCCAGCCCCATGTTCAATGAGAGACTCAGATTCTAATGAACAAGACAAGAAGTGACAGAACAGGATACCTAACATTCTTCTCTGGCCTCTCCAAGTACACAATATAGACTCATCTGTATATACCACATTCACAAACACCACGTGCATGCACACATGCATGTACGAACACACAAGTGGTGATGATCCTTCGTTCAGTACAGATGACTTATAGCTATTTGCTTCATAATAAAATGTCTTCTTAACACATTCTGTTGATTTGATTTTTTTTTTTTTGAGACAGGGTTTCTCTGTATAGATAGCCCTGGCTGTCCTGGAACTCACTCTGTAGACCAGGCTGGCCTCAAACTCAGAAATCTGCCTGCCTCTGCCTCCCAAGTGCTTGGATTAAAGGCGTGCACCACCATTGCCCAGCTGATTTGATTTTTAAAATCTTCCTTCTAGGTCCTGGAAAGATGGCTCAGTGGTTAAGAGCACTGGCTGCACTTGTAGAGGACCAGGGTTCAATTCCAAGCACCCACTTGATAGCTCACACCTATCTGTAACTTCAGTTCTGGGAGATGATCTATCAGTCTCACAGACACACATGCAGGCAAATGAACATAAATAAATACATAGTTGTCTTAGTCAGGGTTTCTATTCCTGCACAAACATCATGACCAAGAAGCAAGTTGGGGAGGAAAGGGTTTATTCAGCTTACACTTCCATACAGCTGTTCATCACCAAAGGAAGTCAGGACTGGAACTCAAGCAGGAGCTGATGCAGAAGCCAAGGAGGGATGTTCTTTACTGGCTTGCTTCCCCTGGCTTGCTCAGCCTGCTCTCTTATAGAACCCAAGACTGCCAGCCCAGAGATGGTCCCACCCACAAGGAGCCCTTGATCACTAATTGAGAAAATGCCTCACAGCTAGATCTCATGGAGGCATTTCCTCAACTGAAGCTCCTTTCTCTGTGATAACTCCAGCTGTGTCAAGTTGACACAAACCTAGCCAGTACAATAGTCTTCTTTCTATAAAAACCTTAATCACCCTATTTGCTAGAAGTTCAGAGAAGGTGTGTGTGTGTGTGTGTGTGTGTGTGTGTGTGTGTGTTTCATTGCTTTCATAAAATACCCTGATAAAAGCAATTTAAAAACAGAAAGGGTTTATTCTGTTGCACAGTTCAGGGAGATGCAGTCCATCACGGTGGAGAAGACATAGCAACAAGAGCAGGAGTCTAGCTGGTCACATTGAATCCACACTTCGGAATCAGAGTTGGGACTGGGCTACAAAGCCTCAAGCTTCTTCTTGGTAACCGACTTCCTCCAAAAGGCTCTCACTGCACATTCTACAGTCTTTACAAGCAGCACGCCATCTGGGGACCAAGTGTTCGAGCAGGTGAGCAGATGGGGGGCATTTCACATTCAAATTATAGCAGCATTGTTTTTACGATTTATAGAAGTCGTTTCAGACCAAAGTTTAACTGAAAAAAAAAAAGGATAACTGAAAATGGTAAGAAGAGGGTGATTTGTGTTTTATTCTTTTTGACATTTTTCTAAATACATATTGATGGTTTGTATATGCTTAGCCCAGGAACTAAGACAACATAGTAAGTACCATCAATTTCTTCCATGAAGAAAATCCCAAGCTATAAATCTCAGAGCTTATGTGAGTACACCATTCTCTCTGCTTGGCCTGTTTTCTCTGCTTAGGGCTAAACAGGAATGGGGGTCGGGGGGAGGCTAGTTGCATAAACACATAGCTAAGTGTAATAGTTAACTTTATATTAGTCTAGCTAGGATACTCCTCTGACCTTACCACGTTCCCCACTGTACTGAAGCAGTGGACCAGACAGAATGACAGAATAGATTTTTTAAGACATTTACAGTGCTAATTAGGTGGAAGCAGCTTGGAGGTCTGGGGAAGGCTATCCAGAAGACAGTATATGTTTTGAATCAGTGCCCAATATATGATATGATTTCTCTCATATCCAGGATTTACAGGGGTGGAAAGGGAAATGGTTCCACTCACATCACCCCTAGTGTCCCACTAGGATGGTTTTGCTCCCTGTTCCTATGACCTCAGGTTCTGTTATCCTAGATGTTTTGGTTCCATAGTAGGGAGTGCTTTTGCCAGAAGACACACCAAACACTCCATTGCACTAGAAGCTCAGACTTGCCCCTGGCCACTTGGGCTTCTAATGCCCTTAAGTCTACAGGCTAAGAAAGGATAACAGTGTCAGAAGGGGTGACTGGTCCAGATTTCCAAAGGGAACCTGGCTTGCTTCTCCACAATAGAAGTAAGAGAGGGAGATTACGTCTGGACTACAGGAGATCCTTTAGGGTGTCTATTGGTGCTACCATGTCGTGTGATTAGAGTCCAAAGGAAAATACAACAAGCTAATACAGGCAGGGTGACAAAGGACACTGACTTTCAGGAATGAAAGTATGAGTCACTCCTCCAGGAAAAGTGTCAAGACCTTTGAGGGTAGAGGAAATATAGAATGGATAGTAGAGGACGATAGTTATAAACACCAGCTAAGGCCATGGCCAATTGCAGAAACAAGGATTATAATTAACACAGGTGTTTCAGTTTTGGTTTGAATAGAAATAACTCCCATACCTTTGTATTTTTAATCACTTAGTCTTTAGTGAGTAGGAACTGTTCGAAATATTATAAAGACTAGAATGTGTGGCCTTGTTGGAGGAAGTGTATCACTGGGGGTGGGATTTGAGGTTTCAAAAGTCCATGCCAGCCGGGTGGTGTTGGCGCACGCCTTTAATCCCAGCACTTGGGAGGCAGAGGCAGGTGGATTTCTGAGTTCGAGGCCAGCCTGGTCTACAAAGTGAGTTCCAGGACAGCCAGGGCTATACAGAGAAACCCTGTCTTGAAAAACAAAAACAAAACAAAACAAAAAAAAGTCCAGACTGAGCGCCTCTCTCTCTTCTTGCTGCCTGTGGTTCAGGGTGTAGAATTTTCAGCTACTTCTCCAGCACCAAGTCTGCCTGTGTGCTGCCATGTTCCCCATTTTGATGATCATGGACTAAACCTCTGAAACTGTAAACAAGCCCCCAATTTAATGCTTTTTTTCCCTAAATGATTTGTTTACTTATTTTGCCTATATGAGTGCTCTATCTGCATGTACACCTATGTGCCAGAAGAAGGCATTAGATGGTTATGAGCCGCCATGTGGTTGCTGGGAATTGAACTCTGGACCTCTGGAAGAGCAGTCAGTGTTCTTACCTGCCCAGCCATCTCTCCAGACCTTACATGCTTTTTTGTTTTTAATAAGAGTTTCCTTGGTAATGGGGTCTTTTAATAGCAATAGAAGAGTGAGTAAGACAACAGTTTCTGTCACATTTTGTTAAGAGTGTATTTGTGCAGATATTTATGCTTTCTTGTCCTTGGTTTCTTTATCAAATAACATCAATTGGGATAATATTAGTGGTTATCATTAAGTTTTGAGATAATAGGGAGTGTCCTTAAAGGGACATAACCATATATTCTAAAATACACAACACAGTTGAGGTTATGCATGCATAGTTATATCATGTAAGGCGTGATTCTGACATGCTTATTGTTTTCACTGAGAATTTAAGCATGAAATAAGGAGATATGACTTTGTGTCTGAAGTGGAAAGTCAGTTGAGTCAGATGGTGTTTTGCTGGGGCAAGCATGTGAAGGAGTGTTTTCCTGAAGCAGATACGGGTGCAGGGATGTTCTGCTAAAGCAAGCACATGAAAGGACACGTGTTTGCTAGATAGTGTGTTGCTGAGCTTCGTTTGTCCTAACTCCATAGAAAGAAACGCACCAAAAAACTCCTGGTGGTGTGCTGGTGGCTTCTTGCCAATTCCTCAGATTCAAGCTGACTGGCAGAGTAATGTCAGCTGAAACAGACTCCTGTGAAGTCTTGCTATAGACTCACATGGTGAGGTAAGAGCCATGGGAGGACACATGATATTTGGAGGGAGTATAAATAGGACCAGGCGGACAGTGATGGCAGGCTTGCAAAGCTAACTTTGCAACAACACATCTTAGTCTTGTGTCTCTCTGATCTTCACTGTCCTGCAATCCTTGCTGGTCCTAATTGCCCCTGCTGACATGCCAATGTGGCTGAGGCCTGGCTGTTTCTGCTAGCTTGTGCCACTGTCTCTGATTTGTGTTTGCTGTCCCGACACTACTGAACAGGACTGCTGGGATATTCATGAAGTGTTTACTAGTGAATGGAGCTGCCACTGCTGATTCCTGTGAACTGAACTACTCATTTCCTAACAATGTAGGCTGGATTTGCAACCAAGAACAATTTCTAAACAGTTCACTTCCCCTGTATCCTAATAACCTTTCTTTTCCACTATCTCTGGTGGGTGGTGGGCTAGAAAGAAGGTTAAAGCATTTAAGAACCCATATAAAACGTAGGTTTTGAAAAAATCAAAGCCTACATGTGTCAGGTTGACAGAGGGTAGACTTGTGATAACTATTCTTGGTTGTCAACTGAACCACATCTGAAGTGAACTAAAAACCCAAGCAGCTGGGCATATCTGTGTGAGATTGTTCCTGGGCATATCTGTGTGAGATTGTTCCTGGGCATATCTGTGTGAGATTGTTCCGGACTGGATCATCTGAAGCCTGAAGACCCACCCTATATCTGGGCCACACTTTTTGGATATGGAAGAAGGAAGCTCTTGCTTTTTGCCTACTTGCTCTCATTCTCACTGGCAAGTCCATACATCTTTCTACTGCGGCATTTCTTCACTGGTTCTAGAGCCGACTTCTTTAGTATTCTATTATACTGCAGACCAGCTGAGAGGTCTTATAGATGACTGAATAGCTACTAGATTATTGGACTTTTCATAGACAGCCACTGTTGAACTAGCTGGACCATAGCCTGTATGTCTTTCGAATGAATCGTATATATGAATGCATGTGTGTATGTATGTATGTATTTTCTGAAACTGTAAATTCCTGATTAATTTTTTTTCCAGAGGTGAGGACTGAACCCAGGGCCTTGTGCTTGCTAGGCAAGCACTCTACCACTGAGCTAAATCCCTAACCCCTCCAAAAAAATTTTTAATAAGAGTTTCCTTCTTTTGTGAGAGTTTTACACACACACACACACACACACACACACACACACACACACAGAGTCAGTTCCTTTGAGGGGTTACATATCAGATATTCTACATGATCAGATACTTACATTGACAACAGTAGCAAAATTATAGTTATGGAGTAGCAATAAAATAATTTTATGGTTGGAGAGTTCACCACAACTAGTAGGATCACAGCATTAGGAAGTTTGAGAGCCACTGCTTTAGAGAACTCTAATATAAACATACTATCTAAACATTCAGTTTATACCAATCTACATGCCACTTTGAAGATAGGTTTTCAGATGAGATTAACATTCAAATTAGTAGCTTTTGAGTAAAACGCATTATCTTTCATAATGTGAGAAGGCTGAGAGTGGGAAGAGAGAGAGAATAATAAAATAGACACATAGTAGATATATATTGTATGCACACACTGTATGTATACAGATATACACAGTAATGTGTATATACATATAGATATGCATAGTAGATTTTGTGTGTGTACATTATGCGTGGAGGGGAACAATATTCATCAATATGCCCACTCATAACACATGTTACTCTTGGTTCTGTTTCTCTGAGGACTTTTACAGCTAGCATGTTGGGAAGCTCCAAAGCAAGCATTAAAGTAGCAAAAACATTTGGCCAGTTGAAACTTTTAAAACTTGTAATAATTCTAACTTATACTCTGGGTCAAATGCCATCAGATTTTCCCTATAAACAGTATTGTCTCAGAAATGTGTCCTTTGAATACCTTTAATTTTTATTTATTTGGGAGCTAGGAGGCAGAGGCAGGCAGATCTCTGAGTTCAAGGCCAGCCTGGTCTACTGAGTGAGTTCTAGGACAGCCAGGGCTGCACAGAGAAATCCTGTCTCAGAAAAAAAAAAAATCACATACCATAAGAGTCACCTATTCAAAGTATAAAACTAAATGATCTTTAGTATATTCACAGATCATACAGCCACTTCTGCTATACTTAGCACTTCTTGTACCAAAGAAAGACAATTCCTCTCTTAGCATTCACCCTGGCCCTGTTCCCTCTGCCTACACCTGGGGAATCACATATCCCCTTGTTTGTAGATTTGCTTGTTCCAATGCTCTCCACAAGGAAGCAGACACTGTGTGCTCTCTTCTCACTGGCTGTTCTCATTGAGCACAGCGTCTTCTGGGCTCATCCACGTTGATACCTATGCTATGGAGTCATCTACTTTTATTGCCAAATAATGTTCCATGGTATGGATATCCCATTTTAGGATAGTTTTCACTAGGATGGCCATTATTGTTTTCCTTGCAAAATGTCTGAAAAGTAAGAAAGAAAATAATGGAGCCATATAGCAGGACTTTCTCATATCCTCCAGCGGCATAAATAAGACATGCAGACTTTTCATACAGTTTAAAGCTTAGGCCTTGGGCTTGGGCAGTTTCCCAGATACTCTAAACTTAACCTGACTAGCTAGCCTGCAACCTGCCAAGTGGCTAGCTCTGTACTTCTTTGCTCCACTGGTTTCCTTGGAGCAGAACTGTTTCCTTCAAGTCCTTCCTCCTAGTCTTACGTCTGCTTTCTTCCCCAGTGTTATTCTTTCTGCTGGGAAGTTCCGACCTCCATTTCTTGCTCACCTACTGGCTGTCAGGTTTTTATTACAACAAACCAGAACCTCTGATATAATTCTAGCAGGCCTTTAGGCAAGTGAAGAAGGAAGCATATTCACAAAATATAAGGCCAGTGATGGGCCATAGAAATAACAATACTGAGATCCTGCCAGCCTGCACAGAATTAACAACTGAAAATATAGAGAAGACACTCCACACAGGGTGAGGAAAAGGTTACCCCAACAGAACCCTGGTAAAGTTCTCAGGTAATCAATCAATGTTCCAAGAACAATATTTGTTATAAGCACCAAAGTCCTACTGCTAAAAATATGTTCTTGTTGAGGGTATTTGTGCCTTAAGTACTTTTGTTTATGGGAGAAGAAGTTGAAATGACTCTCTTGGCAGTATCTTTGCGATTGTATAAGCCAAAGGATTAAGAGTACCTTTGAGAAGGGGCAGCATGTGATATCTCTGGCATTGAAAATAAGGCAAACTTATATATAACAGGTATGGATGATGTTTTTATTATATCCCATCAGTCAAACTAGCCTTTCTGTCAGGAAAGAGTTTTTGATCCACAGAACTTAATTCACATATTAAAATCTTTGCAAGGTCCAGATCACATGCAGTGTCCACACTTAGCCATCAATTCATTTTGAAAGGTCCATTTCCAAAATAAAACGACTCTGTGGTTCTGACCTTGAGCAACAACCATCCATGCCAGCATTGTACAGGAAAGCTTAGGTCTAATCTTAACATCATTCTTCGTGTAAAGTAAGAGCTGTTGGTACTGCCAAGTCCCAAGGCAGAGCTCCTTTTGATTTGCCTTAAACTAGCTGGTGCCTGGTATTGCTTCACAGTGTGTAAACAAAACAGCAGCTAAGCTTCCATGGAGCAGAGACATCCTCTAGAAAGAACAGTAAATTCACTAGACTTAGCGTAGGCTGAGAGGCTCAAACATTCCATAAAATAAGGAAAGCAAAGGAGATCAGGTACAGGCAACTCAGGAATGTCTCCCTTTCCACAACAGAGAACTCTCTCACCAACTTCCTGTTGGTTTGCTTGAGTGATTATAATTATTAGTAAAGAAGTAAGTCTGGCCAGGGAGAACTGCCGAGCGGGCAGGGTTTGTCTTGGGTGTTCCCTTCATTTCCGCTGCCTGTCTTTCCCCAGCATTCCTTCCTCTGGAAACGTTTTTTAAGGTTTTAATGGAAAGTTGCTTATTTTCAAAGAAATCTAAGTATTTAAAAGCGACCATAGAAACTCAAAGAGGTAATTGCTAGTGATGAAATGTGACACATTATTCATGGATCAGAAGTGATTTCAGGGTCCTCGTGCATCTGCACTTCCTCTTCCACAGGGATGAAACGTGTTCTACATCCATAGCCATACATCCATGGGAAGGCACACAGGGATTGGTCCCTAGACCACAGACCCTGATATCTGCCAAGAGTACCTGTTCTCCTTCAAGTCTGAGCTTTAGAGATAGATGGTGTGATAGAAAAGATGAGATGGCTCAGCTCCTAGAATTAAGAGAATAAGAAGCTAGTCGGGCGTGGTGGCACACACCTTTAATTTCAACACTCCGGAGGCAGAAGCAGGTGGATTTCTGAGTTCGAGGCCAGCTTGGTCTACAGAGTGAGTTCCAGGACAGCCAGGGTATAAGAAGCTGCACACAAGCCGGGCGTGGTAGCGCATGCCTTTAATCCCAGCACTCGGGAGGCAGAGGCAGGCGGATTTCTGAGTTCAAGGCCAGCCTGGTCTACAAAGTGAGTTCCAGGACAGCCAGGGCTATACAGAGAAACCCTGTCTCGAAAAACCAAAAAAAAAAAAAAAAAAAAAAAAAAAGCTGCACACAGAGGGATTGTTTTCTGTTCTTTCTCTTGTCATTGCCCTAACAGCCATTGCTACCCAGACCGTCTTGGAACACATGTCCATAACATTCCCTGAAAGTTTCTCTAATCTGGACGCTTATATAAAGGCAGAATGCTTTTATCTATCACACTGAGGTTGTGTTCAGTTGGTAGCTTTGGGTTGATTCTCAGCAGCACTAAACTTGGCAAGGCAGTGTGAGGCTGTGAGCCCTGCACTGGAGAGGCGGAAGCAGGAGAATCAGAAGTCCATGGTCATCCTCAGCTACGTATCACTTTCAAATCCATCCTTGATGCAAAATAATTTTTTTTTTTCCGAGACAGGGTTTCTCTGTGTAGCCCTGGCTGTCCTGGAACTCACTTTGTAAACCAGGCTGGCCTTGAACTCAGAAATCCTCCTGCCTCTGCCTCCCAAGTGCTGGGATTAAAGGCATGTGCCACCATCACCTGGCACAAAATAATAATGTTAATATGATAATATCATCAACAACAACGACAGCAATCTGTTTAGAGAGAAACGTTTCCTAGTATGCAAAGAGAATTGGATGCATATTTCCAATCTGGAAATACTGGAGCAAAATTAGTGTTCCTCCTTCTCTAGGAAATCACTCAAAAGAAGAATGAGACAAATAGAATGCATGTTAGGATACCTGGGAAAATAGAAGCTTCGTGAAGGGAAAGGGGCGCCAAATGCAGAGGAGAGTAGACAGGGCAGGAGCTGCCTGGGAGCACAACCCCTAACAGCCTGCACACCAGGCATGTCCACTAACAGCCTGCACACCAGGCTGCCCAGCCTCGTGCGTCCTAAGGCAGAGGCAGAGCAACTGTAAAGGACCCAGAGGGGAGCAGAGTGTTCACATGAGTCGCTCTAGAGAGGCAGGTAGTGGGGCAGAGGACAGAAAAAGGGGCCTGGTGTGAGTCTTCCAGTTGCCTTATCTGACATTTTGGGAGATGTGACAAATAGGTTGTCTCTCTCTTTTAGGTGACCCTCAGCAGTTTGCTGCTAGCCTTGGACACAACTGTAGCATCTCTAACATACCCACCATTGGTTAATGTTTACTCCGAATCAGTCACTGACCCAAAAGGAGAAATGAAAAATCAATTGCCCAGGGAGTGTGTGTGTGTGTGTGTGTGTGTGTGTGTGTGATAGAGGAAAAAGGAATAGAAAAAGAAATGCAAGGAACGCTGATCACAGACATTTTCCATGGAACAGATAAAAGTTTCAACCGAATGTTTTCCCATGAATTTAACAGTTAATAAAGCAACCCACTTATAAAACTATATATCCATAGTATGGGTACTATTCAGCCTTAGAAAGAAGGAAAATTTGACATGTTACCGAATGGATAAACATTGCAAATATCATGCTGAATGAGATGAGATAAATCAGCCAAAAAATGACAAATAGCATAAATGATAGCTAAACTTTTGTCAACTTGACTACATCCGAAGTCAACAAAAACTCAAGCAGCTGTGAGGGATTTTACTTGATTGGATCACTCCAGATAGGAAGGCCCACTCTAAATCTGGATCACTTGAAGTGGAAGGCCTATCCCAAGCCCTCCTTCTGGTGGCAGCCTCTATAAAAGGATATAGAAAAAGGAAGGGTTTGCCTGCTTGCTTCTACTCTTTTTTTTTTTTTTTTCCTTGTTCCGGTCAACCCCGCTCCCTCCGCTCGACCCTGCTCGCTCTGGCTGGCTCCACTCGCTCCGGCTGGCCCCGTTCACTCCGGCCTTGCCTCTACTCTTGATGGCGTGTTCATCTATCCTGCCACTGGAGTGTCTCTTCGCTGGTATTAGAACCTATTTCTTTGGGATTCCAGTGTATACTGAAGACCAGCTTAGACATCCATCCTCATGGATTGATTCTTGGACTTTCCAATGGGAGATAGCCATTGCTGAACTGACTGGGCCACAGCCTGTAAGCCATTTTAATGAATCTCCTCCCTCTATATAAATGGATTCAGTCTATCAGTTCTGTTCCTCTGGCTAACCCTGTTTAGTACACTGTATAATTCTACTTAAATAAAATTTCTTGATCAGTCAAACGCATAGGGACAGGTGTGGAATGGTTGCTATAGGAACTGAGCAGAGGGAGGAATGGGAGCTAATACTTAATGAATATAGAGCTTCACTTGAGAAGGATAAAAGAGCCCTAAACTAGATGTTTATTCGATGTGATGTGTATGCACTTAATTTTTAACACAGAAAGATAAACAAAAACACCAAACAAATACAAGAGTCAGGAAGATGGAGAGCTGTGTGTTGGTAACTCTCTAGAAAGGAAATTGGTATGGTGGCACACACCTTTATCCCCAGCATTCAGGAGGCAGAGGCAGACAGAGCTCTGTAAGTTCCAGGCCAGCCTGGTCTACTGAGTGAGTTCCAGGGCAGCCTTGTCTATATAGTGAGTTCTAGGACAGCCAGAGCTAGGTAGGAGACCCTGTCTCAAGCACCTAGACACACACACACACACACACACACACACACACACACACACACACACACCTTATAGAAAGGAACTTGTAAAAAAAAGATAGAAATGGAATGAGGATTTGTAACATGAGGGAAAGTAGACACTGATCAAAACACAAAGAAATAGATATGAGGAAAGCAAGCAAAATGTATGAAAAGAAATATGATTTAAAATAATTACAGAGAGTAAGGAGCATAGTGGACCTGCCTTTAATCGCAGCATTTGGGAGACAGAGACAGGTGGATTTCTGTAAGTTGGAAGCCTGGTCTACATGGCAAGTGCCAGGCTATCCAGGGTTACATAGTAAGACACTGTCTTAAACAAACAAACAAACAAACAAACAAATAAATAAATAAAAATACAGTTTAAAAAATATCTGTGGAAGGCAAAAACCAGATCCAGCAGACAATTATCTAAAATCCGCACTTAATAAATCAGAGAAAATCTTGCAATACAGTTGATATGGTGGCTTGAATGAAAATGTTTTCCCCAGGCTATGTTTGAATGTTTGGTCTCTTGTTGGTGGACCTGTTTGGCAAGGATTAGAAGATGTGGCCTAGAAGATGTGTTTCAAAAGCCTAAGTCGGTCTCTGTCTCTCTGTCTGCCTCATACTTGTGGATCAGATATAAGCTCTTAGCTACTGCTCAATGCCATGCCTGCCTGCCTGCTGCCATGCTCCCTGCCATGATGGTCATGGACTCTAACCCCCTGGAACTGTGAGTTCCAGTCATGTTTTCTTAGAGAAGTTGCCTTGGTTGTGCAGTTTCTTCACAGTAACAAAGACAGCTAGAGGAAATAGTCCTTTCAATGGAGCCTATGGGCTGGCCCAGGCTTGTGGTAAACACACACACACACACACACACACACACACACACATACACACACATACACACAGGCTTACTCTCTCAGGAAGCTGAGGCAGGAAAATGAGAAGTGCAAGGCTGGCCTTGGCCTAGGTGAGACCCTACTGACAGCAAAGCAGTAAGAAGAGGACTGGGAACACAGCTCAGGGGTAGCGAACTCATTGCCAATGTTTTAGGCCCAGGATTCGACTCCAATTACAACAACATCAATAAATAATAACAACAACAACAAAGTGTCCTGTTTCAAGGAAAAACGGACACACCCCGAAATGTGACCTCATGTAACTGAGGGACTTTGGAACTAAAAATAAAAGAAAGAAAGAAAGAAAGAAAGAAAGAAAGAAAGAAAGAAAGAATTCCTTGTATAATAAAGCAAAACAACAACAATATGAACAGCAACACAATAACTCATCTGTGAAATGTAAAAACAAAATTCTTCTACACATGCCAGGTGGGAAGGCACACACCTTTAATCCCAGCGCCCTGGGCGGCAGAGGGAGGTAGATCTCTGTGAATCCAAGGTCAGCCAAGGCTAGTTAGAGATAACTGCCAAAAACAAATCAAAAGATTCTTCTACAAATACATTGAATTTTAAGGAACAGAAGAGAATATGTTTAAATCCTCAAGGAAAGAAAGTATGATTCCAACTGTCTATATAATCCAATTGTCATTTAACTACATATCTTAAATATGCATTAGCTCTGTGGCAATATTGAGAAAATACTTGGAATTCATAACACAATAAAAGTACCAACTTTCGCCGGGCATGGTGGTGCACGCCTTTAATCCCAGCACTCGGGAGGCAGAGGCAGGTGGATTTCTGAGTTCGAGGCCAGGCTGGTCTACAAAGTGAGTTCCAGGACAGCCAGGGCTATACAGAGAAACCCTGTCTCGAAAAACCAAAATAAAAAAAAAAAGTACCAACTTTCAAAAAATTATTTTATGTGTATGAGGTTTGCTTGCATATCTTTATGTCTGTCTGTCTGTCTGTCTGTCTGTCTGTATATATGACACACAAGGATGCGGTGCCTGCAGTGTGCCAGAAGAGGGCAGTAGATCCCCTGGAACTAGAGTTTCACACGGTTGTGAGCCACCACATGGATGCTTGGGAAACTAACCCTGATCCTGCGCAAGACTAGCCAGTGCTCTAAACCACTGAGCCATCTCTCCAGCCTCAAATGCTAACTTTTTAAATAGATAGGGCTGGTGAGATGGCTCAGTGGGTAAGAGCACTGACTGCTCTTCCGAAGGTCCTGAGTTCAAATCCCAGCAACCACATGGTGGCTCACAACCACCCGTAATGAGATCTGATGCCCTCTTCTGGTGCATCTGAACGACCACTACAGTGTACTTAAATATAATAATAAATAAAATTTAAAAAAAAAAAAAAAAAAAAAAGACCCTGCACGTAGTAATCTCCTTGAGAGCTGAGTCAGGCGGGAGAAACCCTTGAGCCTGGGAATTTGAGGTAAAGCTGGGTAACATGGCAAAACCCTAACTTAAACAAACAAACAAGCACATTAGTTTAAAAAATGTGAACTGGAGTTGTGGCTTAATGATAGAGTGCCTGTCTAGCATGTGCATGACCCTAGGTTAAATCCCAGCACCACAGAAGAACACACGAAAGTATAAACAAGCCAACAACCTAGCAGATAAATGTATAGACCGTGTGAACTAGTTACATAAAAGGAGATGCAAATGTCTCTAAAGCATACATGGAAAGACCATCTCATCAGATTGAGAAATAAGAACTAACCCCCAGCCTAGCATGTCACCCAAGCTCACTGGCACTGTGTAAGCAAGAGATCGTGGAAGTCGTGCTCATCCATCAAAGTTGTATGCACACTCTCTTTGCATCTGTAATTTTTACCTCTAGGAATTTATCCAGTGGATTACTTAAAATATGTGCAAACTGTTGTGTGTAGAGAGCCAGTCTTTGAAGCACTGTATATAAAAGCCAAAGCTTAGAAATCACTTACATGTCTATTAATGTCAGCCTGGTTAAATAAATTATCACATAGCCACTAATCTGCTAAGGAATGAGGATAATTTCCCTTCCTTTCTTTCTTTTATAAAAATAATTTATTTTATTTTATTTTCTGTGCATGGTTTTGCTTGCATACATGTCTGTGGGAGGGTGTCAGATCCCCTGGAGCTAGAGTTACAGACAGTTGTGAGCTGCCATGTGGGTGCTCTTAACCATGGAGCCATCTCTTCAGCCCTCCTTTTCTTTTCTTAACTGATAAAAAATAATGATAATAATAAGTTCCAAATATCGTTTACTGAAAAACAATCTAGCGTGTATAGAGCTTAGCATAAAGTAAGCACGTATTCATGAGTATTGCACTGAAGGATGTATAAGATTTTGGTAGCGTTAGTTGTCTCTGGACATGTCTAGACAGGACCCGAATAAACAGTTGTACTGTATATTCTTGAGCTATCCACATGTGAAAACATGAGTGCAGTATGTATTCGTAACTGAGTAAGCAGGCCATGTGGTTCTGTTTGCGGGAGACCCGTGAGTCCCCTCGGCTGGGAGTGGCTAGGAAGGGTCCTTGACCTGTGCAGCTGCTGATTTTGTCAATGCCACTCTGGGCTATCTGCCACCTTCTGCTGAGTCTTAGCCCGCTCATGTTTCCTCAGGACTCTGTGAGGATGCTTTGCCGCAAGGCTTTGAAAACTTGGTTCAGAAACCTCCTAGGCTTTCACGCCCCATCACTCAGAACTTCGTATTTGAAACAGCAGTCTTCATAAAACCTGTCAGCCGCTTTCTTAATTGCCTCAAACTTAAAGAGGGTTCCTTGTTTGTCTGAGAGCATGCCAAATTAGGAATACTTTCCAAGCTAGGGTAAGCAACATTTATTCTCCTTCTCCTTCTCCTTCTCCTTCTCCTTCTCCTTCTCCTTCTCCTTCTCCTTCTCCTTCTCCTTCTCCTTCTCCTTCTCCTTCTCCTTCTCCTTCTCCTTCTCCTTTCCTTTCCTTTTCTTTCTTTCTTTTTTTAAAGCACTTTTTATTTATATCTGCAATGAGGTTGTTTGTTTGTTTGTTTGTTGTTTTTGGTTTTGGCCCCTCTACCCTGAATGTACCCAATCTCTCCTTCCTTCCTTCCTTCCTTCCTTCCTTCCTTCCTTCCTTCCTTCCTTCCTTGTTTCTTTGTTTCTTTTCTTTTCTCTTCTGAGCAAGGTCTCCTTATATATCACAAGCTCACCTGGAAGTCCCTGTGTAACCCAGACTGGCCTCAGATTCACTCACTGTTCCACCTAAGCTTCAATGGTGCTAGGATTGCAGGCGTGCACACCCTGTCCAGCCCACACCTTAGTTCTTGCATAGCATTGAAGTGGTCATTTAGAACTCTAGAAAAAAATAAACAAACCAACTGGCCAAAGACAACTGGCACACCTTTTAAATTTTCTACCAAACTTTAGCCATCCTCTCCTCGGCTCTTAGAGACTGGACAAGAAACACCTTGATTGTCCGGGTTCCCAAGCTTACTGGTACTTTCACAACTGGGAGTACACAGGTCACCCTGCGGGGTATTTCTAGGCTGTTGCATGGCAGATTGCAGGGGTAACTTGACCCCATATTTTTAAACACATAATTTTTCATGAGGTGGAGATTATGGCCTCTTAATGAAATTTACTTGCAATCTCCCGATACCTTATTAAGCTTCCACCAATGACAAGGTCCCATTAGACCTGCCTAAGCTAAAGCCTATTTGATATTAGAACACAAGGAAAGGTCTCTGCCTAAGTAGATTAAGGACACACAAATCAAGCAAGGCAGATTTCTAAACAAGGGAACCCGAAGCACAGAATTTGCATGCATTATTCATTCCGGCTCCATGCAAACATGCAGATATTGCTTCGTGCACTTTGGCCCACCGTGCTTAAGAACAATGGTTAGAACATTAGTACAGGATCCCTCTTTCCATGGCTGCTGCCAGAGGGCTCGGAGACTCCGAGGGGGGATTTGCACAGTAATTCCCTCCTAACACCCTCCGGGATCCCTCGTCTGAAATGTCACTTGGAGCTTTGTGAGCAGTCTGCTTTCTTTACTTCTGTGCGGCAAGGGTCTGCTCCCCGCATTCCTTCCTGCTTTCCTGTCGCCCCTTCTCCCACCAGCCTCTGGCTAAACGGATAACTTCTCCAGGTCATATTTTCGTGGTAAACATACATTTTTAATTGCATCGAAGCTTAAACACTGTGAAGAAGCAATCCTGTCTGCTGTGCTCTGCTGGGCAGTGTTAATGCCTCTGTGGTACTTGGCCATAGACACCCAGTTCTGTGATAAATTAAGTCTGTGTATATTCCATGATGTGGGCTGTCTTTTGAGTCACATCGTTCTCTCCCCTTGAGTTAGTGCCCTTATTGATCATGTCCATGTCTGCATTCTGTACACACACACACACACACACACACACACACACAGAGAGAGAGAGAGAGAGAGAGAGAGAGAGAAGAGAGAGATCTACTATTGTCCTTAAAATTGTTCTCTTATGATGGCAAGAGAAGTGGGTAGTGTTCCTCCAGGCAAAGTCTCTTCAGAGTTCTGACTACTAGAAAAACCTGTGTCATCTTCAGGCTGGAGCTCAGGGAAAGTTCCAACTAGAGACAGAGCCATTGCCTTACACACAGCACTGTAAGCCATGGGTAGAAGGAGGTAAAAAGGAATGAGCTCAGATAAAGAAAAGCAGAAAACAGCTCTGGGGTCTTTTAGAGATTTCAAGAAGAAGGGGTTAGCAAGGATTCCCACTCTGTAAAATTGAAGAGTAGCCAAAGGCATCTAGCCTCCCTGAAGCCAAGGAAAGAAAGTATGTTAGGGGTGAGAGACGAGGTTGGCTTGTAAAGGGTTTCCCTAGTATGTCCTGGGCTCTGTCTCCAGCACCCTGTAAAACCCGGCAGAGCAGAACACGCCTGTCATCCTAGCACTAGGGAGGTGGTGGCAGGAGAATCAGAAGTTGCAGGTTATCCACGGCTACATAGTGAGTCTGGGGTACATAAGACATGGTCTCAAAAACAAAACTAAAAGAAAAAAAAAAAGGGGGAAATGTACTTTAGCTTCTCTGTGCAACTCCTGCTGAGGATTAAACAGTGGAATGGCTGAGGGCTGCTAAGGAATTTGGCAAAACAGGAGAGGCACTCAGAAAGGCAGTGTTGGTGGAGGGGAAGGACCCAGTGGATAGTCTGGCACCTGTGGACACATGTCACTCAAGTCTCCTGCCGCAAGGGGTGGACTTGACTGACAACCCCAGCTGAAGGGCTGCAGACCCACCAGTGGATCTGTGGTTAAGACCCAGTTTATCCAGCCAGTGACTGAACCTGGTTGGAGAGGGAAGTGAGGGGGGGTAAGGGATTGGGAGGGGGAGGCGGGGGGGGGGAGATGGGGGGAGATGGCGGGGGTGGGGGGAGACTCATTGAACCTACAACTTTGGCTCCACAAACCTTCTGAGTCCTGAGGATGGTTTGGGATACTTGCCCCTCGGTCCTTCCTTCTGCCTCTCCTTTCATGGCATCTGCATAGAGGTGTTCTCTTCCACTGTTCTGTGTGCTTCCTCTTTTACAGGCATGCTCCCCACCCATCCCCCAATAGATATCTTACCCATCTAACTCTTTTCTGAGATGACTATTTGCTTGTTTTTGTTTTTGTTTTGAAACAGGGTTCTCTGTGTAACAGTCCTAGCTGTCCTAGAACTTGTTTTGTAGACCAGGCTGACCTCCAACCCACATAGATCGACCTGCCTCTGCCTCCCGAGTGCTGGGATTAAAAGCGTGCACATCACACCTGGCTCCTGATGACTGTTTAAGAGTATCCTAACAACAACAACAACAACAACAAATTCAAACGAAAGTTGGGAATTTTAACATCTTCTGGTCTTCCCCCACATTTCCATTAGCACTTCAAAAAAACCAGGGCTTCCCAGAATAAACATGCTTCAGCACATATGGCTCCATTTGTCTCCACACCTTTCTATGAATCAGCAATGTTAGTGTCTGTGTAACAGAGGAGAGAACTGACTTTGAGAGAGGTAGTGGATCGTCAGGGTCTCTGAGGGAAGACTGAAACAAGGAGCCCGTGTTCCTTAGAGATGGGGTCACAGTGAGAAATGTGTAGTTCAGTTTGTTTCTGTGCACACTGTGTGGAGTGCACTTACACAAGCCTAGATGGTGTGCGCCACCTCACACATCACTGTATTATAGTCTGCCAGGACCCCATCATGCCAGAAAGCCATTCTTGGCTGGAATGCTATGACGCGGCTCATCTCTGTATTTGATTCTGACGCCAAATTCTTTTTGTCACAGTACCCTGCAGCCCTGAAGACTGTAAGCTGAAACCCTCCTTCTTCTCTTAGTAGGCTTCTTTTTTCTGGTGGTGGTAGGGTGGTTTGAGAAGGGGTTTGTTTGTGTAGTCTTGGATGTCCTAGAATTAGCTCTGTAGATCAGGCTGGCCTCAAACTCACAGAGATCCACCTGCCCCTACCTCCCAAGTCCTGGGACCGAATCCGTGCACCACCACTGCCCTGCCCCTTATTCTGATTCTTTTCAGGTATTTGTTTGCAACAAGAGAAAGGGAATGTGCACCATCATTTCCACCGTGGCATAGATGGGTCCTCTACCCTTCAGGACATGCTCCCTACCTGTGATGACAAATCTTAAATACCATTGTTTACACTCCACAGTTGTATAGGATCGTTCCTAACCACACAGCCACTATCTTCAGGAGTTTGGCTGGGTCTGTGAACAAAAGGTTATCATAGGTGGTCTTGTTGACTCAGAAGAAAAGGCAAGCAGGGTCATAGGACTCTCACTGTAGCAAACAGCCAACCCTTCTAACCAGTTGTGTGCAATTCTGCATGTGGCATCAGTGTATAGTGTGGGCCGAGTGTATAGGTGGGGAAAGACTAGAGCCTTCTACACAGCTGTAGGGGAGTCAGTATCCACACTGGGTATAGGCCTTCCAGTGTGGTTGCTTTAAGTCACCACACTCCTGCCTGTCACTCTTCACCCAACCCTCTGTCAGTAAATCTAATAAAAATCACTGGTCCCCAGAGTGAACTTGGGGCAGTCATACTGCTGTTTCTATTGGTACCTTAGTAGGAGCAGGTGGATGAAAGAATTTTTTAGCAGAATACCCCAACAGCTCCCTGCTCCCAGCCTTGTTTTTAGTGGCTGCTTTCCAATTCTAGAATAAAATCCAACCTTGTTGAGGCTGAGAACATGCTACCCCAGAATATGACATGCTGGTGGGTTGAAGCATTGTGATGTCAGATGCAGTGTTCTTATGGGACAGTGAGTCAGGGTGATGGTGAAATGATCACTGTGATCTCACACTGTACCTTGCTGATGTCACAGAGGAGTGCTGTGATGTCAAGATGCATCACTGTGATGTCACCATATAGCAGTGTGATGGCACAATGGGTTATTGTGGGTTCATAGTGTACCATAGTGATGAAAAAAGGGAGTACTGGGAAAGCACAGTATAGCAGTGTAATGTCGCAATGGACCTCTGTGATGACACAGTGCAGAGTTGTGATGTCACCACTGACCGTTATGATTTCACAGTACAGCATGATAATATCAGAGTGTATGCAAGACAGGAGCTCTGATTTCACTTAGAGAATTATGATGAGGATGTAGCATTGTGAGGGGACAATGGAAGATGTAATGGCACAATAGAGCCTTGTGACGACATTATTCAGCATTATGACATCACAATAAGGTATGGTTGGAGAGTACACAGTTGTGATTATGCAGTTCAGAATTGTGATGACATTATGAAACTTTTAATATCACCATGCAGCATTGTGATGGAACAAAGGGAACTCTGTGTGTGTGTGTGTGTGTGTGTGTGTGTGTGTGTGTGTGTATACCTGTGTGTGTTATCACAGTACAGCATTGTGATGGCTCAAAGGGAATTGTGTTTGTGTGTTTATGTGTGTGTGCCTGTGCATGTGTATGTGCCTGAGTGTGTGTGTGTGTGTGTGTGCAGGCACATATGCTGCCATGTACATGTGGAAGTCACAGGATAACCTGGTTCTCTGCTTTTACAGCTGTGTCCTAGGCATTAAACTCTGGACATCAGGTTTGGTAGCAAGTGTCTTAATTCATTGAACCATCTCGCTGGACCCAGGAAAAAATTTAAGCGATATTGTTGAAAGCAACTGATATTTATACATGTTGATGCTGTAGAAAGTCTTGATCTGGGCTCTAGAACACTGCTAATAAGAGTCTACAAGACTGGGTGTGGCAATTGCCTGGGTGAAACATCTGGAAGTTAGAACAAAATGGAGTGTTTTATCACTAGATAGTGAAGAATCACGGACATTTCTAGACAGACAAATGTCATAAATAGATCTATGTTTAAGGTAGATAATTTGACTGTAGTGAGTTGGTAGAATTAAAATGGGATGCATAGAAATAAAATAATGCCATATCCAGATGCCTTTTAAATTATGATATTGTCCTATTTTTAAGCAAATAGCCACTTGTTAGAAAGGAGAAACCAGGAAAGCAAGTACTTGAAGAAGGAAGGCATTCTCCACCCGAACCACTGAGCCTGTTTTATCAAGACAGACTCAAGATTTATATCCTGGACTTCTGGAATTCTCCCTTGTAGAGTTGCTTTGGTAAATGCTGTAAATCTCAGAACCCTTTGCCTAACACATGAGTTCACTCAGTGAATTACTTTCTCTCCTTTTGACAATTCAGACCTGTTAAGTGTTTATAAATATAAGCAAAATTAGTAGACATTCACACGTAGCTGTTTTTTACTATTTTGTGGGTTCTTCTTTCTTCCACCTCTTTCCACCCTTTTTCTACTCTTGCAACGCCCGCCCCCCAACACTATATAGGAGAGAAAAACAGGATAGAAAGGAAAAGTGAACAATGTTATCATTAGACTGCTGATTAGGAAAATTCCTTGGGGTAACTTTGCTCTTCAATGTCAGGATAACTAATATATTATTTTTATTTTTTCTTTGCACAGGACTATTTAACAAACTGCAACCAACAGCAAACAACCAAGAACCAAGAACCCACCCTACCTCACCTCTAGGGACCCTAGCATTTATATAGCCTCTGAAAAGTCCCTAGAATTCCAAATGTCACACAATTGCAGAAAAGAAACTATCTGCAGCTGGCAAAATCATGCCCCTGCTAGAGCACTAGGAAAATCATAGTCAGCTGCTGTGAGCCATTTGAAACAGCCCCCATGTCCCACATCTGGGATTAAAATGAAAACATATTCCCATAATATTTCTATGTTTTTCAAAGAAATCAAAATTCTCACTACACTCACATACTCTGTACTTTTTGTGTTTCTATGACAGAGAAGGAAATATGCTACCATATTTGCATTTTGGAGAATAAATTTACTGTCAGGAAAATAACAAGAATTTTTAGCTTCCATGACAATCTGAGTTTATTAAGCAATCTTTGAATGGTGTTTGTGCAAAAAGATACAAGATAAATACAACTAAGTCTTGGTTTCTAGACACCAATCGATACATGGGCTCTCTCATTTTTAGTGTAGAGGCTTACAGCTATACCCATCCCTCTTAAAACCAACTTCTTAGCTGGGAGTGGTGGTGGTGGTGGTGGTGGTGGTGGTGGTGGTGGCTCATTCATTTAATCCCAGCATTCAAGAAGCAGTTCCAGGACAGCCAAGGCTACACAGAAAAAACCCTGTCTCAAAACACCAAAACTAAACAAAAAAACCTAACATCCTGAGCTCTGGCTCGGTCACTTGTTAACATCGGTGATTTGCTGGTTTACTAAGAAGTTTTGTCTTCCCCCACCCCAATCAAGACTATGTATAAACCTACAACACACGCACTTACACACACTTACACACACACACACACACACACACACACACACACTCACAGATACACACTCACACACTCACATGCCTTTACTTTCCAAAAGATGTTTATGGACTATAGCTAGCTGGCCCTCACTGTCATGACTCCCCTTTTGATGTTGCCTACCAATTTACTCTCCTTCCACATCTGCTTCTACAGAAACCCGATGGTGTCTGCAGCTTTATACTGTCCTGTGGTCCATGGGTTGTAGACTGGCTGCCACTATCTTTCCTGGTATGTCTATAATGTTCTGTACTTGTTTAAAAAGTAGCTAAGATCTTGAAGTTTAATGGCTAGAGTGCAGGGTTTTGTTTGTTTTGTTTTGTTTTTTTGAGATAGAGTGCAGTTTTAAATTTTTAAAAATGAACATTGCCAAATATTTTCCAAAAAGATTGTACCAACTCATACTGCCAAGACTATTTTATTTTTTATTTTATTTTTGGTTTTTCAAGACAGGGATTCTCTGTGTAGCCCTGGCTGTCCTGGAGCTCACTCTGTAGACCAGGCCGAACTTGAACTCAGAAATCTGCCTGCCTCTGTCTCCCAAGTGCTGAGACTAAAGGCGTGCGCCACCACTGCCCAGCTAAGACTGTTTTTTTTTGTTGTTGTTGTTGTTTTTTTAATATTCTTAACATTCATTCCAGGCTAAAATTTCATTTTTCCATATTAGTACCCTGATGGATTTTTTAAAATTTATTTATTATTTGTAAGTACACTGTAGCTGTCTTCAGACATTCCAGAAGAGGGCATCAGATTTTGTTATAGATGGTTGTGAACCACCATGTGGTTGCTGGGATTTGAACTCGGGACCTTCGGAAGAGCAGTCGGTGCTCTTACCTGCTGAGCCATCTCACCAGCCCCCCCTGATGGATTTTTAAAAGTCTCTATATATAAGGGGTTAGTGAGATGGCTCAGTGGTTAAGAGCAGTGACTGCTCTTCCAAAGATCCTGAGTTCAAATCCCTGCAAACACATCGTGGCTCGCAACCATCCGTAATGAAACCTGACGCCCTCTTTTGGTATGTCTGAAGACAGCTACAGTGTACTTACATATAACAATAAATAAATCTTTGGGCCGGAGCAAGTGGGGCTGGAGGGAGAAGAGGTCCTGAGTTTAATTCCCAGCAGCCACATGATGGCTCACAACCATCTGTACAGCTACAGTGTACTCATATACATAAAATAAATAAATAAATCTTTAAAAGTCTATATAAGCCAAACATGGCATCAGATGCCTGTGGTCCCTTCACTCAGGAGTTTAAGACAGACATTTGAGGCTAGTCTGGGTTCAGTAGAGACCTTATGGCAAACTAAACAAAATGAAACAGAAAACCCAAAATGACAGCACAAAAGCAAAGTGAGTTTTAGTTATGGATTCATTTATTTACAAAGTTGAGCTATTTTATTACCCATTTGCACTTATTTTGATATAAATCTTCTCTCTAAATAATTAGCCCATTTTCTTTTCTACTGAGTGTTTAATCTTCTCTGGCTGATTTGTTCAGTTTTCTTGCACATTAAGTAAGTTGGCTTTTTGCCCTTTTTCCCCCACACTGACATCACTCTTTCAGCCTTTTCTCTACTTCCTCCTTTTGGACTTTTAAACACATCTCTTTTTAAAAATATATTTATTTATTTTATTTTATGTGTATGAGTACACTGTAACTGTAGATGGTTGTGAGCCATCATGTGTCTGCTGAGAATTGAATTCAGGACCTGCTCACTCTGGCCCAAAGATTTTATTTATTATTATATGTAAGTACACTGTAGCTGTCTTCAGACATACCAGAAGAGGATGTCAGATCTCATTATGGATGGTTGTGAGCCACCATGTGGTTGCTGGGATTTGAACTCAGGACTTTCAGAAGAGCAGCCAGTGCTCTTTACCACTGAGCCATCTCTCCAGCCCTTACACATATTTCTTGACAGCCTGGGCTTTACATAATACTTGGTCAGAAAGGTGTTTCTTACTCTAAGACAATATAAAAAAATTTCTTTTTTTTTTTTTTTTTTTTTTTTTTTTTTTTTTGGTTTTTCGAGACAGGGTTTCTCTGTCTAGCCCTGGCTGTCCTGGAATTCACTTTGTAGACCAGGCTGGCCTCGAACTCAGAAATCCTCCTGCCTCTGCCTCCTGAGTGCTGGGATTAAAGGCGTGCGCCACCACGCCCAGCTCAATTTCTATGTTTTTAATCAAACACCTTGAGTGTGTGTGTTATACAAAGCCACCACAATATAAATGGCCATTTATTATTTAGATGCTTACTGAAGAACATATATTATTATTATTTTTTTTTTTTTGGTTTTTTTGAGACAGGGTTTCTCTGTGTAGTCCTGGCTGTCCTGGAACTCACTTTGTAGACCAGACCAGGCTGGCCTCGAACTAAAAGGCGTGCGCCACCACGCCCAGCCCCAGAACACATATTCTTGAATCTTGGATTCCCTAAGATACTGGAGAGGCGCAGACCAATATCTTCTCTGTGGGCCTCCTCATGAAAACCTGTTTTTCTTCTCTAGATTCCATTACCTCAACCATTTGAACCACATTTCATTTCTTCCTCCTCTTCTCCATACTCCTCCTCCTCTTCTTCCTCCTCTTCTCCATACTCCTCATCCTCCTCTTCCTCCTCCTCTTCCTCCTCTTCTCCATACTCCTCCTCCTCTGCCTCCTCCTCTTCTCTATACTCCTCATCCTCCTCTTCCTCCTCCTCTTCCTCCTCCTCTTCTCCATACTCCTCCTCCTCTACCTCCTCCTCTTCTCCATACTCCTCCTCCTCTACCTCCTCCTCTTCTTTCTAACTTTATTTTTTTATAAAAAAAATTATATTTACTTAGAAGCATTCAGAATGTCAACAAAACAGCTGCATTTTTTTTTTTTGCAATTACAGAGTGGTCTTCAGTTAACAGAACAACAATTATCTTCATATAAGCTGCATCAGAGACAACTGAAGATGAAAAAAATAAAACAAAAATAAAACCAAAAGAAAACAAACAAACAAAAAAACCAAACTACTGTCCCCATATATAACTAATTTGTGCTGTGCACCAACAAGAACCTGCTTTAAATTTCCATGCCAATTTACAACCCCCAGACAAGGTTAGTGACTATTGAAAATACCACCAGGACAGGGCTATCTAATACACACTTGGTAGTGTGTTAACTATACAAAAAAGGACACTGTACAGTTTAAAAACAAATCTTACACAGCCTTACATTTCTATTTTTTTTCTTTAAAAGGAGTGAGTTGTGTACAGGGGGTTAAATGCTTTATAGACAAGGGGAAAAAACTGTGCTAGAACCAACATATCCATCGCCATCATCATCTTCTTTATCTTTGTCTTCCTCCTCTTCCTCATCCTCATCATCTTCCTCTTCCTTCTTTTTCTTGCTCTTTTCAGCCTTGACCACCCCCTTTTCGCTGCATCAGGTTTTCCTTTAGCTCTGTAGGCAGTGATATCCTTCTCGTACTTCTCCTTCAGCTTGGCAGCCTTCTTCTCACAGGGCTGCTTGTCATTGGCTGCAGTATTGTTCCACATCTCTCCTAGTTTCTTTGCAATATCACCAATGGATAAGCCAGGATACTCGTATTCAGAACAGAACAAGAAGAAGGCCGAAGGAGGCCTGTCGGGTGCATTGGGGTCCTTGAACTTCTTTTTTGGTCTCCCCTTTTGGGGGATGTAGGTTTTCATTTCTCTTTCATAATGAGCCTTGTCAGCCTTTGCCATATCTTCAAATTTCCCCTTTTCTTTAGCAGATATGGTCTTCCACCTCTCTGAGCACTTCTTGGAGAACTCTGAGAAGTTGACAGAAGCACCCGGTTGCTTCTTGTGCTCATCCTTCTTGTGCGGTTTGCACAAAGAATGCATATGAGGACATTCTGCCTCTTAGGGTCTCCTTTGCCTGTATTTAGTTGATTTTCCTCCGCGAGGCACAGGGTCGCCCAGTGTCCGTCCAGCTCGTGCTTGCCCCAGCGCTGTCTCTATGGAGCTCAATGTACTGCAATGGCTGTGACAGCGGGAGCCAGATGCCCTAACATCATTCTTTTTTTTGGGGGGGGGGGGTTTGAGACAGGGTTTCTCTGTGTAGTCCTGGCTGTCCTGGAACTCACTCTGTAGACCAGGCTGGCCTCGAACTCAGAAATCTGCCTGCCTCTGCCACCCAAGTGCTGGGATAAAAGGCGTGGCCGGCCCTAACTTCATTCTTGATACCGGATTCTTAAATGGCCCCTGCCACTTCACATGCACATTAAAATGTCAGTGCCCCAAACAGATGTGTTTAAGGCTATGACCAATTCTAAGTTTAGCAGAGGAATACTTTCCTAGCTCTTGGATGTCATAGGCCTATTAATACATTTCACTATCACAATCACACGCCTGATTCTGGCAGCTTGTATCCAGCTGGCAGTCGCAGGCTATCAAACCCCTAAAACTGGAAATAATGTCGAATGTATTAGATGACAGGAAAAAAAAAAAGATTTTAAAAAGATCCTGAGAATTTAGATTGGTTGAAAATTGTCAGTTACAAGTTTTGCATCTATACTGAAGAAAGTACTAGAGAGCTTTCATTTAATACTTATGAAGCATTTTAGATTACTCTAAACTTAGAATTGACCACAATATGAAATCACTGCCAAAAAATATTGATGAATCTTTAACTGGAAAAAAGAATTAATAGCTGGCTCTTCATGGCCTCTCCCCTCCTCCTTTAGCCAAGGAAATATTTTCTTGGCAAGGTTCGTTACTTAGTTTCATTAAGGGATTGGTGGGTTGAGTAAGAGGAGAAAGGTTCAACTGATCTCTTGGAAAAGTGGGAGAGTTGCACAAGAAAACGACTCTGAAGAATGGAGTCTGAGAAAGGCAAAGCCAGTTAGCACCTGCTAAGAGAGTGGGTTTGGGGCGTTTACAACAGGGAGAAAGAAAGTTGATTAGCAACTGCTTTGTAGCAAGGGAGGCTTTTCAAATGAGGCTGGGGTTGTGGGGTGGGGGGTGAGGGGTGGGGGTGAGGGAGGCAGCGATTCAGGAATTATTGCCCAGTGTCGGTGTCAGGAATACCACCTCACTTTATGCGTTCTAAGAGACATACAGAAAATTAGGGAGTTTCTTTCCCCCTAATTATTTTGGAATGTCTGAAATGTGTTTGTGAACGTAACGAAGCGTGGGCTATCTCAACTATACACAGGTTATGAAATCTTGTGTTATGCCAGCAGAACTATGGTGTTCACCACAATACAAATGACAATCATGTCCGTTGGCCCGATGACACCTGCATTATATCTTCAGCTCTGGGTATCACACATTTATAAAGTATACCAGTTTGCTAGGGTTGTCGTAACAAAGCCCCCTGGCCTTGGGAGCTCAAACAAGAACGTTTTCTCATCCTTCTACAGGAGAGAAGTCTGGGGTTCCACAGAGTGGATTTCTTCAGCAGCATTCTCCTAGACACTCTCTGTCTTCTGTCTATAATGTCACTAGTTGAATTGGATTAGAACTTGCCATAGCAACTTATTTTAATAATCTCTTCAAAAACCCTGTATCCAAACATGGTCTCATTCTGAGGTGCTGGGGTTGAGAATTTCAACGTGAATTTGGAGGAGGAGACACAATTTAGCCCATGACACAAGCTACCAGAAACCTCACTCTGTCCCCTCATTGTTTAGATGACCTTGAATTGCATTTCTTTCTTTTAGGACTCTTAACCCAAATTCTTGCAACTTGTTAGCAGTCAAAATATTTCACCACTTTCATTAAATATTTGTTCAAAGTAGTACATTAACCTGGTTGGTATATATTATTTTTTTGTGTTTAAAAGGCTTTAGAAACTAATAATATGTTAGTTACATAAAATTCTCTAAGATGGTCCTTTGGAAATAAAATATTTGGAAACCCAAAAGGAAATTATTTCCTTTTCTATAAAATGAGACATTTGGACCAGAAATTATCCAAGGCCCCATTCAGTGGTAAAGAATATATATATACTTTAATATAGATATTAAAGTATAGTGTGTTGTTAAATATAACTTTAAATGTTAGATTGGGTTACAAATAATATGCAAGAAGAAAACACAGAAATCTGGTTAGGGCCTATGGAAGATCTTCCTAAAATTCAAATGAACAATGTAAAGAATCTTGGAAGAAAGCCCCTTGGATCCAACTGCTGACCTCAGTCCGGCCTTCAAAGTCACAATAACTCACATTGATGATATTTCAAATTCCAGTCCCGCTCCTTTTGATGCAGACTGACCTTGAACTTCCTAGGTATCTAAAGGTAAGCTTGAACATACAACCCCCTTGCCTCCGCCTTCAGAATGCTGAGATTACAGACGTGTACCATCATGCCTGGGTTATGCAATGCTAGGCATTGATCCCAGAGCCTCATGCATGCTATGCATGAACTCTACCAACTAAGTTACAGCCACTAGATTCTTAATCTTGTACTTAAAGTAACCAGCACTTTCTTTAATAGTGCTTCAACTCTGACCCAGAAAATCAACCATACACCCAAGCACCCCCCATACACCATGCCATGCACCCCCAAACCTCTGTACAGCTACATGAGTGAATGCATCTTAGGATTTCCTGAATCATAATTTCCTGAATTATATTTATAAAATCATATTTTATGATTTCTTGCAGAAATAGCACCGTTTAATTTGTATTTACTGATTTTCTCTTTTTCAGAGAATAGGTAATAAATCCCTAGAGTGCGTAGTTAGCACTACATCTTACAGTGTTACACACATTGTATTGGCTCATATTCTCCAGCCTATGTGCAAATCTATTCATTGCCTTTCAACAAGCCAGGATTACACAGTAGAACTGCCAATCCCTAAAATTAGTTTTTAAAAAATACTTTATGTAACTCAGAAAATATGGCTCATCTCTTTGAAGGCTGGAGACAGGTTAATATTTTACTTTTCTTTTTTTCCAAGAGAAAAGATAAGGACCAACTATCAGGAGAAGTTAGGAATATGAGGTAGTTACACTGAGAGGTAGCTCTGTGGTGATACACACTTTGAAACACTTTCACACACTGAGGCTCTCTTCTGACATCAAGTTGAAATCACTTTAGCATGGATAATTTTTAAATGAAATAGCTCCTGAGGGTGCAAAAGAACCATATTGGATTTTATCTGGTTATTAAATTCAAAGAAATGTCTTGTATCGAGAAAGTGGATATTGTCCCAGCATTATTAAAATATTCTATTTAGAAAAATGACATTGTTACTCATTCGAAACAGATGTTGGTCTAGATAAAGGGAAATGCTTTCACAGGTCTCAAACACAAGCACGTGGGATTACGAAGAACTAATTATAGCTCAAGCAGGGAGTGCTGCCTCTGCTGCCGTGCAGACAATGTTTGGGTGATTTGCTGCCGTCTGACAGAGTGCCCCAAAACTTTACGGCTTAAAATAAGGACTGGAAAGCTTTCCTTGCAAAGTCGAGTCTTTTAAACTCTCTGTGGCACCTGCTCAGCGCAGCTGTTGTAAGTCAAAAGCAGTCAAAGATAGTATGTATAAACAGGTGGGCTCATGATTGGCAATGAGAAACTTAGTTGAAAGGGCCATTCCCTCTTTATAAAACCCTCTTGTCCTCCCACACAACCAATATTATGAGTTTTTTTTTTTTAATCCTATAAAATCTCATTTCAAATAGCCCAGAAACCACTAGTACTCACACATTAAAACACAGTCAGAATATCATTTGCTGATGGTAAGTGTAGAATGTGCACATTTTGGGGGGATTCTCTCATCAGTGTTCCTATCACCTACATGAGCTACATGCACAAGATCCTCTTCTTGCTTGCTTACCAGTCCAGTTCCCAGCATGCAGTAAGTGCTAAACTAATGAATTTGGAAAACAAACAAAAGGAAATGGTCTCTCAATGAATGGATTTGTTTTCATACTAAATAATAACCTGAATTGTACATGAAAGGGGAGCAGAGAGCCACAAAGACATTTACTAAATCACTCACATTATGAAAGTGGGTCAGTGGAATTTATTTTAAAGTCATAGAGAAGAAATTCTCCTGATAATATTCAGTTTTTAAATAAAGGAAAAGAACCCTTAAAAACAAATGTATCACACCATATATTTATTATCTTACCTAGAGACTAGATTAAATAGCTGAATTACTGTTCCTTAAAGGGTAAAGAGTTGAAAGATAAATTTGTTTTGGGTACAATTCAGCCAAAGGGGGCAGAATGCAACCAATGTATTAATTTAAAAGCTAATGGGATGGTCTGAGGAGAAGCAGGACCTGGCCGCCATCCTCTTCTGGCTTAGAGCAGCACTGCAAAGCTATGGAAATGCCTGTGATTGCTTCTCCAATGCTGGGTCTGGTCTCCAAATACAGACTGTCAGCTTCCGTGACAAAGAGCTGGGGGTGGCTGCTGCAGGTGGCATATGACTTCTTCATAGAATTCTAGATGAATCTCAGTTTTCAAAGGTCACATTTTTGCATCAGTATTTCTTTTGATTTTCCTGCCAATCTGTCTTCACACCAGAGAAACAAAATCTGTGGGAGAGTGAGATCTGAGATGTGCTCCAATGAAACTTTCTTAAACACACAAGTCTGGAGAGGAGTAGAACAATTCTGACTTGCTATTGTTGCTGTTTGCAATAATACTTGAACAAAAATTTAACAAATTCTACTTAGACTTGGAGTGAACTATCTCTGCAGACTCCTGACAGAGTAGAATCACAATACTTCTACCCTGTATTTAATGTTGCCATAGCCCAAGAGGGCCTCTCCCATACCAGCCTACTCCAAACTCTTTTGGTTTTTAGCATTACAAAGAGTTCGAACTTCACAACCTTATTATCTGAGTTCTTTACCTCTGGACTTCTAGACCCTTACTGTCTAGGATCAGTTCAAAGTTGATGTGGCTGTTTGAATGAGAATGGTTCCTGTGGACTCGTATATTTGAATGTTTGGTTACAACTGTTTAGGAAGGACCAGGAGATGTCTTGTTGGAGAGGTATGTCATGAGGGTAGGGTTTGAGATTGCAAAAGCCTACACCAGGCTCGCTCACTCCCCCCACTCACACTGCTGCAATTTGCAGATCAGATATGAGCTCTCAGCTACTGCCATGTCTACCTGCCACCAGGCTTCCCACCATGATGAAACTGTAAGCAGGCTTCCGATTAAATGCTTCCTCTTATAAGTTGCATTGGTCATGGTGTCTCTTCACAGTAACAGAACATTAATTAAGATAGTTGTCATTATCCGCACTCCAGATCTCCTTGAGAATGTTTAAAACACATCACCCAATTTGCTCTCCAGCGTTCTTCTAGCACCTGCAAGATTTTGGTTCAGAAACGAGAAAATATAATGAACCTGAAAAAAAATTAAAACCTCTGTATACCCTCATTTAAAACAGCATTATTGGGGGCTGGTGAGATGGCTCAGCGGGTAAGAGCACCCGACTGCTCTTCCGAAGGTGATAAGTTCAAATCCCAGCAACCACATGGTGGCTCACAACCATCCTTAATGAGATCTGGCGCCCTCTTCTGGAATGCCTGCAGACAGCTACAGTGTACTTACATATAAAAAAAAAAATAAAACTTTAAAAAAAAAAAAAAAACAAAAAAAAAAACAGCATTATTGACAACAGCAAAAAGTGGAAGCAACTTGGGTATATGTAGATGATTAAGTGGATAAAGAAAACGTGGTACAGGCTGGTGAGATGGCTCAGAGGGTAAGAGTACCCGACTGCTCTTCCGAAGGTGATGAGTTCAAATCCCAGCAACCACATGGTGGCTTACAGCCACCCGTAATGAGATCTGATGCCCTCCTCTGGTGCGTCTGAAGTCAGCTACAGTGTACTTATGAAGAATAATAATAAACGAATCCTTGGACTGGAGAGACCAACCGAAGCAAGCGNAAAAAAAAAAAAAAAAAAAAAAAAAAAAAAAAAAAAAAAAAAAAAAAAAGAAAACGTGGTACATACATCCATGGAATATTACCCACTCCTTCAAAGAAGGAAATTTTGACACATGCTACAACTTGGTCATCCATAATACCTTAGGGGTTATTATAGTATGTCAGAAGTCAAACAAAAAGGATAAGCGCCTGAATCCATCTAAATGAGCTATATTGGATAATAAAATCCACAGAGACAGATCAGAGAGCGGTAGTTTCTAAAGACTAGAGGAGAAGAAATGGGTAAAATTCCAAGGCCATGGAATTTCAGTTTTGCCAACTGAAAAAATAATTTAGAAGTGGGTGGTGATGATAGTTGTTCAACAAAGAGAAGTTACTTAAATTTAGTAAAAAAAAAAAAAAAAAAAAAAAAAAAAAAAAAGTAAGTCATTTAAAAATAGGGATTGACAATGTAATTCAGTTGCTAGAGTGGTTCCCTGCATTTGTAAGGCTCTAAGTTCAGTCTCTAGCTCCACACAGAACTTGGTGTGGAGGTGCATACCTGTAATCTTCACGTTCAGAAGGTAGCACTGGAAGGATCAGAAACGGAAGGTTATCCTCTGCTATACAGTGAGTTCAAGGTGATCCTGAGCCACATGAGACTCTTCCCTGAAAAGTTAAATAAATAGGGTCAGCAAGAGAGTGGGTAAAGGCAGATACCATCAAGCCTGATGACCTGAGTTCAATTCCAGGGCCCTGAAAGTCATCTTCTGACCTCCACATGCATGCCATGACAAGGGTGCAAGCCCCCCATAAGTAAACGCATACATATATACATACATACACATACACACATACATACATATAATATCAATAAAAATAATATAGTTGTTAAGTTTCATTTTCTGTCTACTCACCAAAAAAAAGAAATCTGACCTGTACATATAGCCCACACCAGCTGCTGAGTGAATTCTTCCAACATATCTCTACCCACGGAGACTTTGAAACCTTAAGAGCTTTTCTTTTCATTTCTCTGTATAACATTTCAGACCACATTGTCCTAATTTCTTAAAATCTCCAGGTCTTTTTTATTAGTCAAATTGCAACCCACTGCATTTAAACAAATTCCAGCCCACAGTTATCTTCATGATAAGGTCATTCCCACTGTTGCTCTTTCAGTTAGGGTCTGGAAGGGATGACACCATTAAGATTCTCAAAAGGTCTCTCAAAAATTATGTATTTCTCTTTTGTATGTATGAGTGTTTTGCTTACATGTCTGCCTGCACACCTCATGTGTGCCTGGTGCCAAGGAGGTCAGAGGATGGCACTAGACGCCCCCTGAGATGAATTGTGAGTGGTTTGAGCTACTGTGTGGGTAAAGAACAGAACGTGGGTCCTCTGCCGTTGACCACTGAGCCACCTCACCAGCCCCCTGAGAAGGCCTTCTTTCAATGAAGATGGCTTATGAAATATGGGCTGAAGATTCTTAGATCGACTTCTCTGATGAACCATTTTTTATTTTCTAAGATCATGATAATGAACCCAATAGTTCTTCTGTGGATTTGATCTTTGCTATCAACTTTGGCTCTCTTAGGAAGCTTGAAGAGTAATAAATTTCTTTTTAAATTCAGTCCTATATTCCTCTCAGATCTTCCTTCTAAACCATTTATCAAGGGCAACAAGAAGGTGCCAGTGGCAGCTTTGGTGTTCTTCCAGGAAACGTCATCGGGTAACCATGTGATCTGTTGGGTTTAATTTTCTACTTCCTAGTGTATTTCCGGTTCCGGGGTTGTTAAAATCCCGCAGCTGTGGATGAGTGTGTCCCTTGCTCTCCTGTTTCTTTGTTCCTGGAGTGTACTGGATCTTCTGATAGGAGAACCTTGAAACAATCTTGCTAGTCTTGGTAAAGATTCATAAGTCGCAAGTGGGAGTGGGTGGGCAGGGGAACAGGGCGGGGGGGGGGGAGGAGGGAGGGAACTTTCGGGATAGCATATGAAATGTAAATTAAGAAAATATCTAATAAAAAATATTGAAAAAAAAAAGATTCATAAGTCGCAATGTCCTTTCTTGCTCTGACCAAGAGATAAGTGGTAGGCAGCTCAAGGATGCTATTCAATTCAGTTTCTTCAGAACTCAATTCCTAGCAGAGAAATATGTGCATAGCAAGGAAGACTCAATGTGGTGGCACAAGCCTGACATCCTAGTACTTGGGTGACTGAGGCAAAAGGATGGTGAGTTTCAGATTAACCTGAGGTACATGTCAATAAACTGAAGAACAGAAAGGGCGTAGGAAGAAAAGATGAGATAGCTCTGCTTCAAAGACTTACATTACCACAGTATTAGAACCATTTTGACTCCTGTGTTTCTCACAGCTAGAATTTCATGGTTCTTTCAATCCTTTTTGTGACTTGGCATTTTTTTCCCTCGTTCCAGTCAACCCTACTCGCTCTGGTCTGCCCCGCTCGCAGGTCGGCCCTGCTCTCTCCGGTCCAAGGATTCATTTATTATTATACATAAGTACACTGTAGCTGACTTCAGACGCACCAGAGGAGGGTGTCAGATCTCATTACGGGTGGTTGTAAGCCACCATGTGGTTGCTGGGATTTGAATTCATCACCTTCGGAAGAGCAGTCAGGTGCTCTTACCCGCTGAGCCATCTCACCAGCCTGTGACTTGGCATTTTTGATTGAGCACATTCCTTACTTTTTCCGCCTTCCCTTCTTCCTCTTGCTCCAGCCCCTCTTGCTCCGGCCCATAGGTTTTGTTTTTTTTTTTTTTTGTTTTTTTTTTTAGTTGTTTTTCATTACAGATGGTTGTGAGCCACCATATGGTTTCTGGGATTTGAACTCATGACCTCCAGAAGAACAATCAGTGCTCTTAACCACTGAGCCATCTCACCAGCCCCTCCTTATTTTATTTTATCAGACTGAATACATATGTGTGTGTGTGTGTGTGTGTGTGTGTGTGTACATACATACATACATACATACACACATACATATATAGTGGAGAAATAGTATGGACTGCAATAGAAATTTGCTTCTGGATGTAGCTTTCTGTTTAGAATGGCAGTGTGGAGTAGGAAGGAGTGTGGTGAGGCAGAAGCCAGTGTTGTATCCATTTCTCTGTCCTGACTAAGGTGATGGCTGTCTCTATTTGTATTAAAAAGTAGACCATCATGTCCCTCTGGGTAGAGATAAGGGAGAGACAACAGAAATGTCAGCTGGAGAGATCTGGCTGGTGTTTAGAGCCCAAGTTGCTACAAGTAAGAGACAACAGTCTCACCTGAAAGCAGACAGAGACCAAACTGCCAAGGGAAGAAATCCTAACTACAGCCTACAGTCAGAGAGATGCGGAAGTCAGAGGACTGCAGACCAAATGATCTCCCCTGAGGTAGCAGTAGTGGAAGCAAAGTCAGGGCATCCAGAAACTTAAGATAAGATGGAATCCTAGGAGACCCTTGTGATGGGCCTCTCCCTTGTTGGGAAGGGCTTCACTTCACTCCCATTTCTTTGTTAAAGATTTGTTTATTTATTTTATGTATGGGAGTACACTGTCAGTGTCTTCGGACACACCAGAAGACACATGAGATTCCATTGCAGACGGTTGTGAGCCACCATGTGGTTGCAGGGAATTGAACTTAGGACCACTGGAAGAACAGCCAGTGCTTTTAACTGCTGAGCTATCTCCCAAGCCCCACACTCTCATTTTAAAGCCCCGCCACTGAATAAAATGGGGAAGGTCAGCCAAGACTGACTCATATCTTTTAACTCAAGCTGTTGCTTATCATTACCTCTAGTTAAGTGGGGGCAAATATGCTTATATTTTGTACACTCTGCATATCAAGTGCAGTTAAGTGTATTCTCTACATACCACGTGCACAGGAAGTGCCCCGGTTAACTGTATGAAATATAATTGTATTTTGTACACTCTGCATACCGAGAGCAGAGGAGGGACAGAACTCTTAGGCCTATGGCCATAAAAGGACACCCTGGTCTCTGTTGGGTGCAGTCTCACCTGAAAGTAGACAGAGACAATCGGTTCAGAGATCAAACTCATGTGTGCACACAGACAAACATGTGTTCACACAGACACATAAATAAAGATAAATTTTAGAAAACAAGATGTGATGAACACCACTACTTAGTAAGCATGGTACACTGTTTCCTCCACGTCTGCCTGGCTTATTTTCCCCTCTATTAAGATGTTCTAATATCTTCCAGCATTGTACATTAAGTCAAAGTTATCATTTGGCCTTTGTGGTGGTTTGAATCAGAATTATCCTTAAAGGCTCATAGATTTGAATACTTGGTCACCACATAATTTGAAAGGATTAGGAGGTGTGGCCTTCTTAGAGAAAGTGTGACTCTGGGGGTGGGTTTTGAGGTTTCAAAAAACCTATTCCAAAACCAGAATTTCTCTCTTTCTGTTGCTTGTGAATCTAGATATCAAACTCTCAGCTACTTCTCTAGCACCATGTCTGCCGGCTGCTGTGTACCCAGCCATGATGACAATGGACTGATCTTCTTAGACTGTAAGCCAGCCCCAGTTAAATGCTTTCCTTTATAAGAGTTGCTGTGGTCATGGTGTCTCTTCACAGCAATAGAACACCGATTAAGAAAGCCATCAGTTGTCAACAAACAAGAAGCTATTCTGAATTCACCTAAGAATGATGCATGTCACCAAGATATCCTTGAGCTGGAAGCAGAAGTTGGACAAGGATCTAAGGAAGGAAGGAGCTTTGGTATGAAAGTCAAAAGAGTCCTAGTAACAGGTCTGTGTGCAGAGGATGGGAAGGGTGGATGTGTATGGTGAATGGTCAGGAAGAATACACTGAACAAATCATTGGCTTTACCTGCCCAGCACTCCAAGTTCCCGTCATGAAGCCTTTCTTCCCCATACTTGAATCAAGCTGTTGTAGAAGAACCAAAGCTATACCTCTGTTTTGGGTGGTGTACAAATTTATCTCCTGGATTCATTATCAATGAATAACTCAGGAAAACTTGAGAGGTCCCAGGGATAACAATGGCTTCTCAGAATCATGGTTTCAATGGCGTGACTGGGAAAGAGACATACTCTTAGCTCGAGGACTGTCTAGATGACAGATGTAAGTTTGCAGTTCTTAGGGAAGAATGGTAATGGTACCACTGCACGGGGAGAATGTGTGAGGCTGAAGCCCATGCAAAGGAGATCAGAACCTTTTCTGATCCAGAACCAGGTGGGGAAAGAGAACCAGTCAATATCCTTCTTGGAGTTGGTAGAGGAGTTGGACACTTCTCTGGGGAGCACACATTGTGCTCTCTCCATGGTCCAAGGATCTTTTATAAGACCCCACCTCTTAAAGGTTCCCCTACCTCCTAACACCATATCCTAACACCCACACTTTTACATACAGGCTCCTGGAGGACAACTCATCAAAAACCAAAAGGCCACTGGACATGTGATAAACAGATTAAACAATATCGAATACACCCTGCTCTTAATATTAATGACACTAAATACCAATATCGGAAGAGCATGAACCTAATAAATCCTAGAGCAGAAATGTGTATTCTCTTTTGTCTAAATCTTCAAGGTTCATATTTTTTGTGATATGTTGTTGGAAACATTCTTTTATAACTACAAACATGATTTAGGTTCTTCCACTGAGACACACTCACTCAGAACCACTAGGAGAAAGGGAAGCAACACCAAAGCCTTAATTGTGACAGTTACAGATCAGGTTCAGTACAGATAGACCAAGAATGGAGGCTCCAGCTCTCTGCATTGTGGTGATGTGATCTTGTGTGGGTCTCCCCGTCTTTGTAGGCCAGCATCGAATACAATCCTGAGGACAGTGGGAACAGAAATGTCAGTCGTTTCTGAAGCCCTGTGAGTATGTACAGTGAATAACCACAGTGGGATGGCTTGTCAACAGGCAGGTCAACTTAGGGTGACTGGAGGCTTATACAGTTTTGAGGGACTGAGCATAGGGACATCCAGGATGGGCAAAGGTCAGGGGCTGGAGACTTGGAACACCTCATTAGCATGAGGGAAGCACTTCATCTCAGTGAATCTCAGGTGCTGTCAGGAGACAGGAAATTGATCCTGTACACTAGTTGAGGCCACATGACATTCCTTAGGTAGAGGCAAATGTGGGGGCTTAGAATACCCCAGACAAGGTCGGAGAAAGAGAAACTCTGTTAACTAAGGGAGTCCCCCATTACACGGAGAGCCCCAGAAGGCTATTTGATCAATGCTAAACTGATCAATGGTAAACTTTGACCTTTATTAGTAGAGTTTTCCCACAATCTTGGCACCCAAATGAGGCACCTTGCCTGGTTGTTGGAGAGATGTCTTCTGGACAGGTGGATTCTACACTGAGATGCTGGGAGTGTTCCCGTGGTCCTTTGTCTCCTCATGCAGTACTTGACACACGGGTTTCCCTTTCCCTACACCCAAGCATTACTGCTTACACAACTTGACTGGTTCTTGTGGCCTGCTTCTGAATCCTGTCTAAAACAAGCATACAGAAAGGTCAAGCATATATAACCAAAGGGAAAGAACCAGCCAACTGGCCAGTGTAACACGCCATCATGAAGAACACAGGGCGAGGGTTTTGTACTGCTGAATTTTCTCTAATGCTCACAGCTGTGTTTGTTTAGTCCTTACAAAGCTAGTCAACACCATCTGTTCAAGAGGTGTGAGGACATTCAACTCAGTTCAGCACGCAGTGCAAGGAGCAGAAGCCCCTTAGAGATCTTGCCGAACATAGCTTAGGGGACAACTTAGGAAAATGAATCAAATTGTTTCAAAGTCACACATCCAAAACAGTTGCAGAAAGAGAAGGCACGCCCAAGCCTCATTAGCCTCCGGAGCCAGATCGACTTCCACTGACATCAGCTAAAATCCACACTGGACACAAACTGCTCATTCCCAAGTGCCCGAGTGTGATGCAGCCACAGCCAGAGTCCTACACATCCTTCTGTCTTCGTTTTATTCTTATCTCCTCTCCTCGTCACTTAACAGCGAAGCTCAATTCCAAAGACACTTTCCCTAAAAATAACTAAAAGACACGCTGGAAGAAATTAGCATAATGTATTTTTTTAATCTATAATTTACAGCGTAATCTAAAAATGTGCGACAAAGTAATTCTTGTGCTGAGAAAACTCCCCTGGGATGTTTGGTTCCATTTAAAAGCATCTTGGTATGGGGGTTGAGGGAGCGGCAGCCTGTGACACTCTTCCACCAGGGCAAAATGTTATTCCAGTGACTCACAGTAAGAGGCCTGACAAACACTCTGAGTCGGTATAGAGGTTCTTGCCATCAGGATAAAATGAGAGTTGCAGTGGGTGGTCCCAGTCTAGCCTTCTGCTTCTGTCCTGGCTCAGGTGGTTGCCCTGGAAACCGTGGGGTTGCAAACAAATATATTTGGAACTTTTAAAGAGAGCCTTGCACAGGAAGGCCTGATTTGGATTCGCCACTGGTTTTTCTGAAGGCTCTCTTCCTTGGAGAGGGCGTGCCCCTTGCGCTACCTTGAAAGCTGGTTCCGTCCAGCGTCTTTGGCAAGGTCCAGTTGGCTGGCCGGCCAGAGTTTGGCAGACAGGGAAAGGGGCTCTGCCGATCATTATTTAGCTTTGGCTCCTCACACAGATGGCTCTGATCTTCTCCTCCCCCACCTAAGAATTTTTCTAAAATGACACCCAAGTTTTTCTTGGCAGAAGTTATCATTCCTGGCAAACAGTTCACTGCGACTCTAATTATGATGACAGCTTTAATGGAGAAGATAATCATATTAAATGGTTCTTATTCCGTTCCGTGGGATGAATTAGTGACTGCCATGAGATGTGTTTAACAGCCAGAAGTAAAGAGAAAGGGTAACATGCCCATGGGACAAGTTACGATTTTAAGGATTCCAAAAGTAAGGAGGAGACTGGACAGAACAGCATCCGAGTCGCGCTGGATTTAAGGGCTTCTACCTCACTCCCCGATCAGGAAACCCCACTCTCCTCATGACTCTTTGATAGCAAACATGATTCTGTCACATGTAAACATAGGAAGATTTCTTCTCAGTAGGGTTAGACTGTACCCCCAGATGGTAAGAGGGATCAATATCTTGTCTCAGACAAAGTCAAGTAAGGGTTGATGGCCACTGAGCAGAATGGCCAAGAGGGGACACTGGACTGAGAACATTCTTTCTAAACTGATATATTAGCTTTGCTGCTGAACATAGGCCACATAGCAAAGGAAAGGGTTAAAAAAATTAATCAGATATCAAGGGTATTTCTCAATACATTGAAGGGGGATGCTTACTAAAATTGGGCTAGGCAAGCCCAAGACAAGCAAAAGACAAATGAGCCAGAGTAAAGGCCCAGTGGAGAAAGGGATTCAGAGGATCCAGTTGTGGTTTGAATCTAGAATGTTCCCATAGTTTCAAGTTAACTACTCAGTCTCCAGTTTGTGGTACTAATTTCAAAGCCATGGGAAACTCGAGGTGGGATCTGGCTAGCAAAAGAAAGACTGTCTTTGGAAGCTGTACCTGTTTCTGGTTCCAATCCCCAGCTCTTTGCCACGATTTGCCAGGATGGAGGAACGGGGCCACCTGTTCCCACCGCCATGAGCTGTGGCGTGCCCTCCCCACTGTCATGAACTAGATTCCTCTGAAACCATGAGCCAAAGTTCCCTTGGGTCATTTCTGTTGGGTAATTTGGTCAGAGAAGCCAATGTAACTAATGGAGATGCCAGGAGAAAACACTTCCTGACACAGGATGGGCTAGAACCTTCTGAAAAAGATTCCAATAGCATAAAAGAAGCAACACTAAGAATTGACAAATGGGATCCCATGAAACTAAAACGCTTCTACAAAGCAAAGGAAACAACGTAAAGACAAGGCAAACCTAGTGCGTGCCAGATTCATATCTGACACGTTAGTATATAAAACCCAGAAAGGACTTCAAAGCTTAAACACCATAAATCATCTAATCAGTACATGAATAACTGAAAAGCTGGGCAGATGGCCAGAAGGTACCTGGAAAAATGGTCAGTGTTCTTAGCTGTTAGGAAATGCAAATAAAAACATTAACCTGATGGGCCATTTCTCTAGCATCATAATAAAAATTTTGAAATAACCTCATTCATTTACTCAAAGATTAATTTGGAAAGTAAGCATTCACTCAGACTCACATCCAGTTAGAAATATCTTTACTTAGATTGTCTTATTCAAATACAATAATGCAAACCCATTGAAAGTCTATTTACTAAATTAAAGTATGGATATACAGTTATATGTTTTCATTTTATATTAAGTATGTCTTCATTTTTTACTATAAAATTCTTACTAGGAAAAGAAATATTCTAATCTGTTGTTTAAGCAGCGATAAGATAAATGTAGTTACTATGCATTGTAACTGAGGGCTTGTTGGCGGGGAGGGAGGAAGCTACTGTAGAGGAAACTCTCTCCTTTATTCTATCTTCTCTAAGCCCGAATCGTCTGTATCTTCACTCGTTTCCCCAGGAGATGTGCTCTTCCTGAGAAGATATTGTCCCCACTGGAGTTGAAGGAGATGAAGAGGGTTCCATGTCAGAAGCCTGCTCCAAAAGCCATCTTGGGGGTTTTAACTCATCAATAAGGTCTTATGGATACATTAGTTATCTTTTTACTTTATTTTCACAATTGCATGAGGACCTGCCTTCCTAGAAAGGGATGTGGTAGTGGGAGCCTGGAACCAGTCTGTGGCTGGAGCTGAAAAGGTGGAGAGTCAAGGGGTAGTAGCATCCTTGGGGAGCTAGAGTAATTGCTTGTTAGTGCCAAAGCCTTGTCAGATCCGTGAGGAGAAAGAGAGGGGGTTGGGAGAGGAAAGATGGAAAAGGAAGGGGAAAGAAAGATACAGAGGGAAGGAGGGAGGGAAGGGGGGAGGAAGAGGAGATCAAACGTGAGGGCAAACTGGAAGCCCAACTGAGAAGCAAGTAAGGCATCATCATGACTGAGGCAGAAACTAAACAGCCCTAAGATGGTTTTGTGGCTTTTTAAAAATGGGCGCCAGCAGCTCCAGCCTGTGGGTGGACACCCTAACCTGCCGGTTCTTCCACTGGCTGTATCCTGCCGTGTGTGCAACTTGGGTGGATTCTCAGCCAGGCTTGGGACATGCCACATCTCCCCATGTAGTTGACCTTCCTAAGAACAGAACCAGAACTGAATGTAGTACAGCTGGGGATCCAGAAGCCTCCATGACTTCTAGCTCAGCTTCAGGATAAGGTGAAGGACGGTCTAACTAGGAAAAAGTTTCAGTCCAAGGCTCACAGAAACTGGCAAAAACAAACCCATCACTCCTTTTATAACTGAAGCAGAAGCAACCAGAAGACAACTGTAATGTTTCCCGTCATCACATGTACTAAAATTCCCTTTCCACCCCGGATGCCAGGGCCCCTTGGACCTTGCCACTTATGTCCTGGGTCCCCTCTCACTATGTGAAGACTTTCCGGGGCTCATTCTCTCCAGCATCTCTACAGTTCCCTTCCAAGTCATGCATTTAATCAGCTGCCTTCCCATTGCTTATCCAGCCTCTTTTATCCACCTGTCATCTACTGTCTATACTCACCTGTTTCATCATCCACACATTTTATTTCATCTTAAATATATTCTCCCTAGGATCTGGGCTCTTCTCCATCTACCCCCTGCAGCCCCCTTTGGTGGCTCCCGCTCTGAGCAAGTCTCTTGCAGGCCTCTTGGTGGTCACTCCTGGGTTCAGCTTTGCCATACCTCGTTGGTTTCATAGAAGTCTGCTGCCTCCTTTCTTTTACCCAGATTTTTGAGGCATGTAAACTCCTGTTCTTTAGATATACATGCTCACTTTGTAGGAGGTCTTATCCCATGGCTTTAACTTCTATCTCTTTGTCAATAACTCCCAGATCTATGTTCTCCAGTCCTGACATTTCGCCCCAAGCTGTAGACTTAGCAAATCTTTCTACTTAATGTTTCCATCAGATAACTAATAAGCATTTCAAATCAAACATTTTCAAAATAGAGTTTGATTTTTCTCCCCTAAACGTATCTGTCCCAGTTTTCTCCACAGCAGCTTTACTTATCCTGTAGCTCAGCTTGCGTACTTACACCTATATGGCATACAAGCCCAGGTATGGGAGACCCTGCCTGGCCCAATGCCCTCTTTGTGGAGACCAAGACAGGATGGAATATCTTCCTCGAAATTCCCAGCAGATGGTTGCCAAAAGTGGTGCCGTAGCCTCCGCTCCGGATTCTGCCGCATCTGATTGCGTAGGAAATGTTAAATCCAAAGGGCTCCAGGAAGGTGATTGGTTTGAATTTCTGCATCTAATTAACCACACCAGCCTCGTGACAAATGATCTTATTCTCAAGAGGGTAGGGAATTAAATATTTCCCAAAGGCAGTTTCCCAGAGAAGGAAACCCATGGGCAAAATCATCAGGCCTGTCCCCCCCTGGGACAAAATGCTCTCATCTCGGTGGCTGGAGACAGTCACTGTGTCAGGTAGATAAGGAAGGCTGCAGGAGCTACACAAGGCTGGTTAGTTAGAAGGTTGCATTTGCACCCGAGGACTAAGAAACCCCTTTTCTACTGAGCAAGCCAAAGAGAAGAAATGTGTGAAGAACTGTCTACTAAACTCTCGGAGTTGAGTCATATGGAAGTGAGCCGTGTGGGTCCTGACCCCAGGACTGAGGAAAGCACAGGCAAAGCACAATGCAGCCTGGCTGGCAGCTTAGTCCAGGAACTCCGCCATTTCCTTGGACGTGTACTTTTTAGGGCTGGCCTGCAGGTGGTGGTGTAGCCCACAGAGGATTGTACAAGCAAGAGTCCGATAGGATGCTAGACCTAGATTCATATCTATATTAGGATTTTGTCCAAGTGTGTCTTGCCTACTTGATTCCGGATATGATTCATTAAGCATGAGGGAATGAGACCTTAGCCTGCCAAATAACTCCTTGCCTACTGATCTCAAAACCTTTTCCTCATCCAGACTAATGACAAAAGTCCCTTCCAGGCGTTGCTTAAAAGGTCCTTTCTTGCTAGGTTTTGAGTATCCACAAAGAGAAGTCATCTATAGGGTCAAGTGGCCAGTTCTGTCATGATGCTGGTGTAGCTGGTCCCTAGACTCAGTTGAGCAGGTATCCTCCTCAGTCGAGTCACCCCAACGCAGATAAAGCCTGGACATACTAGGCTTGGCAGGAAGCCTGACATGCTGGTAGTGGGGTCACAAAAACCTCACTACATTCCTGTGTTCAGTCAGACAACCAGGGAAATCATCACATTTCCCTAACACTACTGTTCATTCATGTGGAGCTGGGAAAGGAAGCCTGAAGTTTATTCAATTCAGTTAAACTTAGTTCAATTGAGTGATTCACATGACCTCTTTAAGTGAATTCTGTTAGTTTATATTTTCTCTCCATCCCTTTGTTCTCTTTCAAGCTAGCTTCTGAGTGTACTGGGCCTGGAATACGTTGGGAAGGGACATGGCAGTGAGGTGGCATTACCTGGATCGTCACTGGTCAGTGATATAGGGACAAGATTTTCTACTCTCTGAATTGGTGGTCACTGCGGTGTTATTTTCCCTGTCTAGACTTTAGAGGAAATTACCTCTGAAATTGATGGTCCTGGTCATCTGAATGTTCCCATTCAGATAACTCTGGCTTATGTCTGGAGCCCCCTGATATACCTCTGTGCTCTCAAAACCACTGGGTCTGTCAGAACACTTGGGACTCGCTGGACTACCTGTGCAATCCCCAGTCATGTGAGCTTCGTGGTACAATGGCTCATGCTTATCTGTCAGCTTGCCTCCCACAGCCACCTCCTCACCTCCACTCATTGCCAAGAATCTGGCCTCTGGCCTTCTTGTGTCTGCTTTGTGTTCCTTTTTCCTTCCTCTTGGAATTGGGTGAGGCAGTTCTTCTCTCCACCCATCTCCTCACAGGCTCTAGCTTTCATGGGCAGAAAGGGCCTTTTCTATACTTAAGAAAGGACACCAAGAATTGTACCCTCCATATTAGTTATGAATAAATTTGAATTTAAGAAATCCTTCCAGACACTTTCTAAGTCTTACTGTGAAACCAAAGCAAAATGTAAGCAAAGGAGAGGGTCAGAACCTGACTGTGCAGAGCTACTCTGTCCATCAAGGTAAAGACTAGCTCCAAGGAGATATGTACACCTAAAACACACTGGGGGCTGGAGTTAAGACTGCTTGCTGCTCTTACAGAGGACAGTTCCCAGCACCCACGTCAGATAGCTCACAACTGCCTGTAACTTAGCTCCGGGAGAATCAGACGCCCTCTTTTGACACCTATGAGCAATTACACTCACATGCACATACCTCCCCCAGCCCAGACACAAACATACAATTAAAATAAAACCTTCAAAAACAAAAATAAGCTAAATGAATTCAATTAAAATATAAAAATCCAGGCTCTAAAGTCACATAAGCCACAGCTCAAACTTTAAGTAGTCCTATAGTCAGGAAAGAGGTAGAGGTAGATTATTAACATGACAGCCCCTTTAAAGGATAGCTATGCTCTCTGGAAGCTCTTAAAAAACCTCTATCTAGACGTGTGGGAAACTTCCTGGAAGAATAAACTCTACAGGACATGGTTGTCCATCTGAATATATATCCTGAAACAATTACTCATGATGCTCTTTGCTCTGGACTCCCATGAGGCCGGCTTAGTAAGCTTCACCTACTTTCCCAAGGGACAATGTTTATCTCCGTCCCTCCTTATAGAAGGCTAGTTGTGTTCTGAGGCCTGGGTTAAACCATGATTTTATCTCTGTGGTGTTTGAGATTTCAACAGAGCAGCATCAGAAAATTAATCCGAGAAGAGGAGCCTCTGCCTGTGGGGCAGCTGCAGTTTCATACCTATGGAGCTGGCCTTGCTCTCAGATAATCACACCCAAAGGAGAAATCAAGGCAGCTCTGTGGGGCTTACGAAGGAATTTACTCACGAGCACCAATGCCAGAGCCCACAGCTGCACTAGTGCTGGCCAAGCTCAGATGTTAATTCAGACAGCCGCTCAGGGAATGTCTGTGGCTAGAGCAAGCTGTCCAGCCAAATAGAAGTGGCAGGAAGCAAGGCCCTAGGATGTATTGGAAAGCCAACTCCTGGAAGGTCTGAGCGCGCCTGGGCCTTCCAGCTGCATATGTTTCCATCCAAGCCAGGGGTGTGCCCACCTGGGAAGGCTGAGTCGTCACATCATTGCAGAAAACTGGAACAGCATGACCAGGGCCTTCAGAGCTGGGAATAGCCTCACATTTCCTCCCTGGACTCTGAGCGTGAGAGACTGTGAGGTCCAGGAGTATGTGTGTAGGAAGGGTCTAGTCTGCCTCCACCTGAGGGAAGAGGTTTCTGGAAGAGATCAGAACATCAGAGCTTCAAATTAAGTTATCAGGATAGAAAATCTACCTATCAACCAGCAGGAAACCTAGGAACCCAGACAAAAATGAAAGGGCTGAGGTGGAAAGATACACTCAGATGTCGCAGACAATTTTTTAAAGACCAGTCAGTTAATTCCCATAGCTTGTCTGAGTGTAGCAGACTAGAGGCTCCACATTGAAATGCTGGTAAGAATGCAATAAAAATAACTCCAGGGGCTGGTGAGATCTCAGCAGGTAAGAGCACCCGACTGCTCTTCCGAAGGTGATGAGTTCAAATCCCAGCAACCATATGGTGGCTTACAACCACCTGTAATGAGATCTGATGCCCTCCTCTGGTGCTATAGTCAGCTATAGTGTACTTATGAATAATAATAAATAAATCCTTGGACCAGAGCGAGCAGGGCCGACCGGAGCGAGCAGAGTTGACCAGAACAAAGAAAAAAACAAAAAACAAAAAACTCCAGAATGAACAGTTGAATGCAAAGGACAGGAAAAAAGGGTTTAGAATAAAGAGGAGGAGGTGGAGTGCTGCAAAGATGATATATCAGTTAAGAGCACTTGCTACTCTTCCAGAGGACTGGAGTTCAGTTCCCAGCACCCACACGGTAGCTCACTCCATTTCCAGGGCATCTGTTGCCCTCTTCTGGTCTCTGTGTGATCACCCTACTCACATGCACACAAACACGGGACACATAATTTAAAATAAAATAGGTATTTTTTTAAAAAAGAAGAAGAACATGATTGAAATACACTGCCTGAGGTTTTCAAAGAACTGATAATAACATTGCTAATAAAAAGAACAAAGATAACACCGAAACAACACTGGCTTCTTTCTCGTTGGTCTTTGAGTCATTTGGTGGTCAGGCTGAATGGTCACTGTTCAGTGCCTTTGTCTCTGGCTAAGAGCAGATGAAGGCTGACCAGGAGCCCATGGGCATGAGGGCTGGCTGCCTTCTCTGTGAAAGTCCAGAAGCTGCACAAGAAACTGAGCTCTCTGAGATGTGGATTTCAGGAACCCAGGAGGAATCCTTGAAGGGGACCTTTGAAGTACTGTGCCTGTCATGAAAACAAGAGAACTTGAAGGAAGGCCAGACTTTTCCCAGCTTGGGGAAGCAGCATGGAAGAAGCCCAAGATGTTAGTTTCTCTAAGGTCTTTCCATTTCATCCTGACTTTTAATTCCAGTAGAGAAGACAAAACAAAACCAACAAACAACAAATAAACTAGATCAGCCCAACAGAAAATGGTAAAGAAAGTGTCTTAGTTAGGGTTTCCATTGCTGTGAAGAAACACTGTGATCAAGGCAACTCTTTTTTTTTTTGTTTTTGTTTTTGTTTTTGTTTTTGTTTTTGTTTTTGTTTTTCGAGACAGGGTTTCTCTGTGTAGCTCTGGCTGTCCTGGAACTCACTTTGTAGACCAGGCTGGCCTCGAACTCAGAAATCCGCCTGCCTCTGCCTACCAAGTGCTGGGATTAAAGGCATGTGCCACCATGCCTGGCTAAGGCAACTCTTATAAAGGACAACCTTCAACTGGGCCTGGCTTACAGGTTCAGAGGCTCAGTCCATTATCATCATGATGGGAAGCATGGCAGCATCTAGGCAGGCCTGGTGCTGGAGGAGCTGATCAATTTTGGTTGATTCAGACTTTGGAATGGAAAAAAAAAATTCAAAAAACCCTCAGTTTTCCCTTTTCTTTTAAGTTCAGTTATGAGCAGCAGGTCTGAGTAAAGAACAGAGCTAGGGTCACCTCAGGCTTCAGTTAGGGCTTAAAGAGACAGTGCAGCTGAGTCCTAGGGCATCCCTGTACAAGGCAGCTGCACATGCTCTTGATCTAAAGGCTGCTAGGAGAAGGCTAGTTCTTCTAAGCAGCTAGGAAGAGGGTCTCAAAGCACACCCCCACAGTGACACACTTCCTCCAACAAGGCCACACCTCCTACTAGTGCCACTCCCTGGGACAAGCATATTTAAACCACTAGAGAAAGTGATGTTGAAGAAGATTACACAGACATTCATGGTCTTGCTATGTCACCCAGGCAGTCCTGAAACTTCTGGGCTCAAGGGGTCTTCCTGGCTCAGCCTCCGTAGTAGCTAAGCCTGCAAGCTTGTGTCTTTGCACCCAGCTACACAGAAAAACCCTATGTACTACTTCTAAGAAATACATCTAAGATATAATTTAGAGAGGTCATTATATAAATAAGTGGACAAAATACGTTAGAAAAATAATTGTAATTAAACATATAACAATATGTTTTCATATGTGTAGTAAAATAACATTTTCATATGTATAGTAAAATAATGTTTTCATATGTGTAGTAAAAGTATATTGGATAATGAATATCACTGCATTGTAGCAAAAAAGATGAAATGAATAATTTGCAATGAAAAAAAGTGTCATTTTGGACATCAGCATGCCTATGTGTTGGGGCAGTGCATCTGTATGACATCAAAATCACAAAGAGAAAACAAGAAATTCATAATCACGCTGTAGATGTAAGTAACAACCTTATACTCCCAAGTCACAGAGAACACATTCTCTCCAGCTCACGGCCAAGTTATACAGAAGCAAACACCAATGACCAAGAATCACCCCATATACATTTTCTGACCGTTCAATAAACTTAGAAATCAGTATAATCATCACATTATTGCCATCCACTTCCAGACTCCTAATTACTAATGGAGAAAATTAATGCAAATTAGCAAATTTTAGCACAGGTCAGACAATCAATGCACTAGTACCAAGATATATAATGCTTTAAAAGCATATAAAAGAAAGAGCATATACTCTAAACATTTTTCTTAATCTGACCTAGAGGAATAACTCAGCAATGAAGTGAATGTCTAGGATATATTTAACTCTGGAATCAATCCCTAGCATCCAGAAATAGATAGATGTAGAAATGAAAGATAGATGATAGATAGATAGATAGATAGATAGATAGATAGATAGATAGATAGTAGATGACAGATAGATGATAGATAGATGATAGATAGATAGATGATAGATAGATAGATAGATAGATACAAATGGTAGATGACAGACAGATGATAGATGATAGATAGATAGTAGATGACAGATAGATGATAGATAGATAGATAGATAGATAGATAGATAGATAAGTATGCTGACCTAGAAAACTAGAGGAAAGAATAAATAACAAAGGGGAAAAGATGGAAAAGGATAAAATAGGTAAGGATTCAACAGACCTAAAAGCCAGTTCTTTCAAAAGATAAGTAAAGTAGACAAATTCAGAGCTGGAGAGATGACTTAGCAGTTAAAAGTACTCAGTGACTTAGCTGAACTCAGAAGACTGGAGTTCAATTGCCAGCACCCACAAGGCAGCTCACAACCTCCTGCAACTCAAGCTCTTGGGGAATCCATGGCCTCTTCTGGCCCAGGAGGCATCTGCACTCACTCTCCCCACACCTCTCCAATATTAAAAATAAAATGAAATCTTTTTTTAAAAAGTGAAATGCAGGCTACAGACTAGGAGAGGTTAATTATACTAGTTTGTATCTTTAATTATAATAGTTAAAATGATGCTGGGTATAGTATCCAGTAATAAAAAATGATCTCTACAAATCAACAAAAAGAAACAAATAATATCATAGAAAAATTGTCAAAGGGTCAATATTTGTCAAAGGGAACCCAAGTAGCCAAGATCCATAAGAAAAATATCCAACCTCAGTAATTTAAAATTTCAACAACCTAAAATCATAATGAGTTCCTGTTTGACAGATCAGCAGCGTTAAGATGTCTGTGAAGCCTGTAGTGGTAAGGATGGGGGAGGGGCAAAACAGAAGAGAGAAGCAGCAAAGGGGGGGGGGAAGAGAAGAGAAGTGGGGAGTGAAACAGGGAGGAAGAGGAAGGAAAGAAAATTCTTTTAGAGTTATTTATTTTATTTGTATGAGTATTTTGCCTGTGTGTGTGTACCGTGGGCATGCCTGGTGCCTGTGGAGGTCAGAAGTTATCAGATCCTCTGGAACTGGATTTGCTATAGATGGTTGTGAGCCACCATGCAGCTGCTAGGAATGGAACCTTGGTCTTACTGGAAGAGCCATGAGGGCTCTTAATGGCTGAACCATCTCTCCAGGCCACCCCAAAGAACTTTATATACACAGCTGGTTTGAAACTATGTTATGAAAAATGATCCTGGAGACCAGCGTTGCAGTATTAGATATACAGGCACACCATCTGTGACTAGGCAACTCAACTGTGGGGATGAATCTTTTAAGAGCTCTCGCCTGTGCTCCCAAGACTGCATGAACTTTTGTTTACTGAAGAAAAAAAAAGCAAACTACCAGAATGCTCAGATATGGAATTGTGGATGAATGTCGTCAGAGTCACACAGCAGAATACCTAATACCTATGAATCGAATTGATAAAAACAGATGGAGAAGGCCCAGGCAATGATGGCGCATGCCTTTAATCCCAGCACTTAGGAGGCAGAGGCAGATGGATCTCTTGAGTTTGAAACCTGCTGTACAGTGAGTTTCAGGATAGCCAGGGATACACAGAGAAACCCCATCTGAAAAACCAAAACCCCCAAACATTTGGGGAAGACTCCTGGCACTTTCAACACTGTCCCCTTCGGGCAGGGGGATGTGGGTGTTGGTTAAAATGTATCTGAAATGTCAAAACAAACAGCTAGCCCTAACTGCTATGAACCGAAGTTAATTTTTCTACAGACAGTGGCTGTGGCCCCTACCCACAGACTAAGAAATGATTTCTGGACTTGCTATGGCAAACCATGAGGCACCGGCTACCGAGTGTCAACAGCCGAGAGGCGGACTGCAGCAGCTCCGCCTGAGGAGAGGGGAGACTGAAGAGCCAGCTCAGCAATGGGAAATAATTCGATTTTGCTATCTTATCAGCCTGTTGTATCATTTGCATGTAGCAACACATAAATATAAATAAATAAATTTTATTTGAAATGATTCCTATGACTAAGTAAAGCCAAACCACTGTTCTGAAGAATATTTTCTATAAACTGTAAGCATAGTCTTCAGTCTGCTTTTCTCCTAAAGGACTATATATATATATATATATATATATATATATATATATATATTGTTTGTTTGTTTGTTTGTTTGGTTTTTTTTGTGTGTGTTTTTTTGTCACAAGCCTTCACTAATAAGTTCCTTATGCCCCATCAGAAGTGTACACTGTGCCTGCTGTGCGGGCCTTAACTGTGCATCTATTTATACGGGATGACGGATACTTTCCCTAATAAATCTCACCACTTCTACTAAAGAACTGCATGCTGACTAAATGGCTGGTGACAAATGGAATTATCCCCACACTTTCCCCAACAGTAAGAGGAATCGACACATGGCAGATTTAGGCTACAAACATATCTGGCGTATCTGAAACAAAGTCTATCTTTCTAAACTTTCTTCCCGGCAGACTGAACAAGGGCAGGATCTAGACCTCGGGGATTTTGTGTCTGACCAAGAAGAGAATCCCAACTCTGCCAGATCTAGAGCCCAAATATTTCTTCGCAGTGAGTCTTCCTCTTGTATTTAACATTGCATTTCAAAAGCGTTATGTCTTTGTAAACCAGTTCCCTTCCTAGAGGCGTGATTTTAATCTCCATCAAACCTAGAACCACTTTCTTAGGGGACAAAGCACTGTTAAACAACTGAATGCCCCTGCCCTCTGTTAGAACAGCTACATTTCGAGGGCCACATAACCCCTGGGAATAAAGGGGAAGTTCTGGTTTATAAACCAGTTTGCAGATGGCTGTGGCGATGAAGCTGGGGAGAGGCTCAAGATGTGGAGAGGTGGATGGAGGTGGGTGGGGGTGGGGTCACGGGAGAGGAGAGAGGAGCACCGTGCTCGCCTCGTTTTCGTGTCTTTCATTTCACAACGTCTTCCTTTCCGTGCCTGCTGGTGTGCTCGTTTGCCTTGCGTCAGAGCCAAGAGACAGGTCAGCTCCAAGGCTTCTTATCCAAGTTGGCAGAGGCTGTGGCAGCAGGGTGGTAACTCTGCCCGATGTTCCCAAGCTGTGGCTGGGACGCTTCCAACAGCAAAGTCACTCAGTAAACAGTCCTCTGTTTCTTCTTTGGGTTGGCGGCGATATCACTAGGCCCTTGTCCTACCCACTCCTTAATTTTCCAAGAAGCCCACAGACCAGAAACTTCCCGGGTCTCCCTGTCTTTAAAGAATCTTTGGGTAGATATTAAACACCTTTGACAAAAGCATCATTATGTTCTGTCGTTTCAGCTCTTGTGGTTTTTTTGCTCTCCGTATTTCCTGTGCATCTCTGAGTTCAAATTTCAAAAACTTTATTTGATGTCTGTTTAAGTGTGGCTTTGTTCCAGAATAGATCGGAGACTGGGAGACAAATAAATACATCTCTTAAGAGTCTATTTAAAAAAAAAAAAGTTTATGAGCTAATTGGAGGCAGAAACATCAAGGTGGAACTTAGTACAGCATGGGACAAAATGTCTATAACCATCAAAAGCATGGGTTAAAGCTCTGGGAGACACAGGGTGGGCTGAGCTGGAGGTGGCTTTGCAAGGGGGCATGAGCCTTAAGGAGGACTAAGCTGAGAGGAAAGATGACCAAAGCTTGAGAGGCTGACATCAGTAGACCAGGCTGTGGGACTGTAGGAGACCTGTCTAACGAAGCAGTTTAGACCCTCAGAATACAGGTAAGCCCACAAGAAAATCCAAGACAGGAACTGGCGTAGAGGAATAAGGCAGCAAAGATTCCTTTAACTTGCTGTAGATTGAGTCCCAAAGACTAAAAGGGGCCTCTTGAACCATGCTCTCCACGCCACGCCAAGGATTACATCACAAAACTCTTTCACCACCTCAAGCACCAGATCTGTGCCAGAAGTGGAGGAAAGTCACCTCCAGCAATCCTGACCCCTCTGTTGCCACCCCGCTTCTACACCACACTGCTGTACCCAGATGGCACAAGCCCTGCCAGTGACATGCTAAGAGTAGGGACATCCGTTGTTAGGCAGAAGCATGGAGAAGGGCACGGCTCACTCTGAGCATTGATTTTCCTTGGATTTCATGGCATGTTATATCCCATTTCACTGGCTCTGGCTGACACTCAGGGTCCTCCATTGACCCAACCTGGCCTCTACAACCTTCATCCCTAATACTCTTCAACCTATCGTCTCCATCCATCCACTCAATGTCACCAGCTTTTGCTGGGCTCCCGCTTGCTGCTGGAGCACTGCCCCGTCATCTCCTCCTCTTCAAGGTTGCTTTCCCTGTTATGACCTAGATGTAAAGCTCAGGGCTCAGGACCTTCCGTTGCCTGAGTCTCTTCTATGCCCCTATTGAACTGTACGCAAACTGACTTGATTCATTTCAATAACTTAAAGAGGACCTACTGTGTGTCGGGGATCCTACTAGGCACTCAGGATTCCAGTATAATAAAACATAATACAAAGAGTCTAGAATGGGAATGGAGAGATAAAAACAAATCAGTGCTAGGAAGAGGGTACAAGAAAGACAGTCTAGAAGATGCAAAGTGGGGGAGCCTTGTGGAGAGAATGGTGTCTGAGCTCAGTCCGTGGAAGAATGGGAACACTGCAGGGGGTTGGTTTGCAGAAAGAAGGGTAAAGGGTGAGAAGACTGGGTGTGGTAACTCCCAGCACCCAATGACTCAGGTTAATACCCAACATTTTACCCAGGCAGTTTTGGTTGGTTCTAGGACTGGCTGTGTGTCATTGCATTGCAGATATAAGAAAGAACTTGAGGAGTCCCCCCCATCCCCATGTACACCTGCACCCCCCCACTCTCACTCTCCCCCCCACCCCACCCCGACATGCTCAGGTGAATGGTTAAAGATCACCTAACTAAGTGCTTAGAAGGGCAGTTCGAACAGTGCAGACCCTACCTTCCATGCAAAGAATCAAGGAAAACCACAGGAAAGAAAATTCTAGAGCTTGAAGCAAAACTCCCATTCAGGGATGGAAACGGAAGGGAAGCCACTCTGGAAAGAGCAATGCAATCACATGTTGCATAATTGTTCCGGGTGTGAGACTTTCTCCAGAGACACCTTACCTAAATTCTTCAAGGACAGGAATTACCTTTCAAATGTCCTTTGTATAGTTCCAAGTCCCTCACGCAGCTCTGGTGCACAGTGGGTGTTTGATCAATTATCAAGAATCTTTTGGGGGCAGGACAAAATTTTAAAAGGAAGAAAGAAAAGGAGGAAAAAAAGAACCCTCCTATTTGTTCATGACAAGAACTTGTTTTTATTCCCTAAATCTGAGACTAAGAATGGAAATTCATAAGCTCTTACAAATCCACATTTGAAAGGAAGATGGTGTTTATAATTAGAAGCTTATGGCTGTCTAATAAGGGACAGACGATTCCAGTTAAAGCCAGCATCTCATCTCTAAGCAGCCTTTCTCGCTGTGTGGGCACCCCAACTGCTAAGTTTGTTTAATAGATCAAATTAAATGGCTGACTGCTCATGAAGGGCATCTTGGGGACTTGGGGCTTAGCTTGGCTCTGATGCTCCTTTCCACCAGGCTCGCTACTGACTCAAGTACTCAGTCCCGTTATCTTAAAATCAAGCTACTTCAAGACGCTGGGGCAGGAGATACAACGCCTCATAGAAAAGACTGTGTGTGCACACTATGTTCCTCAGGAGAAACATAAGGCAAGGAAGGTTCGTTTACTTATTTTACTTTACCAATTCTTGCTCTATTCCTCCCAAATCTGATCAGGATCTGAAAAATGCCTTGACCACACACACACACACACACACACACACACACACACACACACGTATGTATATGTGCATTATATGTGTATATATGCATATATATACATGTATATGTTTTAAGTGCAAAGGGAAAATTTTCAGTTTCATAAAGACAAGCAAGTTTCCTTGTTATGTGTCCATATTACAACACATGCATCATTCCTGTGGGCTGACAGTGTCACTCAATGGTAGAGTACTTGTCTGATGTGTGCAAGGCCCTGTATGTATACCCCAGCACTGCATAGACTACTTTAAAATCATAGTGATCAGATACTATTCTAAACAGGTAACAAAGGTACGGTATGTGCCTCCGCTACTGACAATAGACCCCTGAATGACCTGGACGGAGGCCAGCTGGTTCACGAAACCTACACATAAGAGCTCTGTGTCAGCCCTTGTGTGGTGTGCTGGTTACGTTCCTATTGTTCATCTACTTCCCTCTCAGCAACACCCACACATTTTCCTTCGGAGAACCGACTCCTCCAGAGCACAGCACCATCCTGAGCCTCTCCTCTCCCCATCCACAAGGCAGAGGCATGGATCCAGATTCAGCCAATAGATGTAAGGAGACATGGGAGGAATGGATTTAGCCAATTAAAGTGTTTTGTCCTTCTCACTGCAGTAATTAATTGACTGAGGGATGGGTGTGACATTGGCTGAGCTAAACTCGGTCCTCTCCAGAATCTTTCCTCATCAATTAATGAGGATGATTTCTCTCCTTGGGAGATTGCTAAACTTGAAGAATGTGAGCCTGAGGCATATGGAGGCCATCTTGCCTTTGTAGAGGAGAAAAGGTTAGTGACTGCAGACATTGAGAAGAAATGAGTGAACCTGAAGGAAGAGGGACAGAAAAGGGCCCGACATCGTGCTTTGAGACTCTGGAACTGTTCCTATAGCTAGCTACACTCTACTGGACTTTTAGATAATCATTTTTTTCTTCTCCTCTTTTGCTTACATAAGATTCAACCAGACAGCTTCTGTCTTTAGCAGGCAGGAAAGAACCGATTATTAATCTACATCTATAAGATGACTCAATAGAATTTCCATGACACAATGCTTATAAAATCTCAGATTTAATTGAAAACGATGCTTGTCCTAAGACTCCAAACTAATACATCATACAACTAGAAACCTTCGTGGGTCCTTAATCAGGAGATAACAAAACACAGATGCCTGGCAGGAGATGTACGGAAACAATAAAGGCAACATATGCTCATTGAAAGGTCTGTGTGCCTCTGTGTGTGCTTGCGTGTGCATGTGGACTTGTGTGTGTAGCTTTAATTTTCAAAGATGCCAAACACTATTTCTTTCTCTTAGCATCACAGAAAAGAACTATAGTTAGCTGTATCTTAAAATAATTGGAATTATTTTAGTCTTTTTTTCCTCTAATTATTTGCAACTCCAAACCATGGACTTACTTCATTCCTATAAGAATATTTTAAGAAGTTGTCCACATTACTGTTAGAGGCACTAGGACTAAAATGATGAATTGGATAAATGCCCTAGCTTGCAGGAGCTCACATTCTGGTAAGAGAAACGGAAGTGTGAACAGATAAATGGACTTAAGAGCTGCAGTCTCCTGGAGACCCTTCCTTCTCTCCAGCACTCAGGCTGGAGCTGGTCATAATGGATCCTGAGGGCACACGTCCTCAGTGTTCTAGTCAGATACCCATATCTGAATTTTCTGGCATTTCAGGTACTACTGTGTATGTGGGTTGTAATGTACATTCTCACTGCAAAGAGTTGGTTACCTCTTTATGAAGCCAGATATGATCAATTTTGGTTGATTCAGACTGGAATGAAAAAAAAAAAACCCTCACTTTTTCCATTTTCTTTCAAGTTCAGTTATGAGCAGCAGGTCTGAGTAAAGATCAGAGCCAGGGTCACCTCAGGCTCCATTTAGGGGTTCCTCTTCCTTAAAGAGACAGTGCAGCTGAGTTCGAGGGGGAATCCCTGTGCAAGGCAGCTGTAGAAGCTAGATTGTTTCCCCAGTTCCTCCTTGGAATCGCACAACATTTTAACTCAGCACAGCAATTGCTTCTGTATCTTAGAACCTGAGTATTTCTGTGTTTAGTTTTGGTGGGTGAGCGGTATACCTAGCAAGTGAGAGTAAAGTGGGTACGTCCTCCCTTTCTATTCTAACTGGCTTTTAAACTTTCAAATGAGAGAAAAAAAAAAAATCCAAAACGGCCTATGCTCTTTTACTCCACAAACAGCTCTTTCAAGGGGAAAATAAAGCATTTATTGGGTTAGTTTACTTATGAAGGATTTAGTGATCAGCTCCAGAGCCAGAATGCTCTTCAGAAAATTAGAGTCCAAATGTTTCATTCTGAAAATATTTGAATAGTTTAAATTACTCGCCCAATTCACAGAGCTAGTTAGTAGCCTGGCCAAGATAAAGACACAACATTACTATTAAATTCCTCCCAAGTCCCGCTCCAGCTGATGTGCTTCTCTCAAGATTCCTGTAATACGTCTAATACATGATTCTGGCCTCTACTGTACAGAGACATCAAGGCCACCAGGCCCAGCTCCGTGTTTAAACTTCCTCCTAGCTCATCTGGAAGATGCTTGTCCAAGCTTCTCATGGGCAACCCACGTCTTCTGAAGCCCCACAACATTGTGTCTTCCTGTCTTTATGGGGATCCGCTCTCCAGTCTCTAGGACTAAAACAATGAATTGGATAAATGCCCTAGCTCGCAGGGCATTTTAGCTTGTCTGCCTTCTGTTTAACACATAGACAAGTTCAGGGTTTTCTACATGTAATGACATCCCAGTTCATTCCAGAGACAGGCTTTTGTTTTCATCAGAGCCAGAGTTTCCACACTCAGCCTGGTTTAATGTCACGCACACACACGCACCTTTTGTTCCAAGAGGCAGAGCCAGGTGGATTTCTGTGAATTTGAGGCCTCCCTGTTCTTCTACACAGTGACTTCCAGATCAGCTACATAGTGAGAACCTGTCTTAAAAATAAATAGTAGGAACTAGAGAGACAGCTCAACAGTTATAGACATAGGCTGTTCTTTTAGAGGACCTGGGTTCAACTCCCAGGATCCATATTGACTCACAACCCTCTGTAACTCCCACTCCAAGGGATTTCCCCCCTTCTGGCCTCCTTGGGTACTTCAGGCAAAACACTCATAGATACAAAATAACAATATTAGGGCTGGTGAGATGGCTCAGCGGGTAAGAGCACCCGACTGCTCTTCCGAAGGTGATAAGTTCAAATCCCAGCATCCACATGGTGGCTCACAACCATCCGTAACGAGATCTGGCGCCCTCTTCTAGAGTGTCTGAAGACAGCTACAGTGTACTTACATATAATAAATAAAATAAATCAAAAAAATAACAATATTAAATAATAAATAGATAGATAAATAAATAAATAAATTTTCTATACTTGCCATTTCTGTTTACTCCTTCAACTTCAAAAATGTGACTTTTAACTCTTCTTGCCAATGAAATATCTGAGGTGAGGGTGTGAGTGCTTTTCGAGGACATTTCCCAGTTCTTACGTTCTCTCTCATCTTCCTTAATCTTCGTTTATTGCTATTTCTTTGAGCCTCCCTCCCCCCTCCCTCCTCCATTATTGATGTTTCCCAGGGTTCTTTTCTCTACCGTGACACATTCCATCTCTGTCCCAGGCCTGACATACAAATCTACAGCACACAGATGTCCTTTAAAGGAGACGACTTCTCCTGGGCTCTCATCATTGACTGGAATTCTTTTAGTATCTTAATCTACATAGATGTAAAACTGAGTGTAGATTTCCTATGCTTATGTCTTATAGCTAAACTTTTGTAAAATGGAAGCAAAAAAAAACCAGCTAAAAATTATAAAACTCAGAAAATAATGCATTTGTTTATGTAGCTAGGTTTTCAGTTTGCAGCGTGAACACAAAAGTGGGTGCTGACAACAGAGGCCCTTTTAATTGGAGTCTTGTGCCATTTGATGATTCATTTCTCCCATCCTCATCTCCAGCTATGATACCTTTGTTCACATGGGCAAGCAGTCACACGATGACCCTTGACCAGCTTAGGTCATTTACACATTAGACCTGACTCTGTGACACTTGGCACGAGGGAGACAATAAACAGAAACGCAAATGCGGAGACTAGAGGACACCAGCAATACTCATTCATAAGATGGTCATCTTGATGATCCAGATTATTGTTGAAATCTAAGCATGGGCGTAAAATCAACTCAGTGAACACATAGACGCTTGAAACTGTAGCTGAAGACACTTAGAGATGCAGGAACCCCAACTGTGTGAACTGGTATCTGCAGCCCCCAAGCTCTCTCCTGAGCCTCTCCCCTGTATTTCCAGCTACCAAAACTGTCTCTACCTACATGACATCTTACACACAACATGTCCAAACCGAACCTGTTATTGCTCCCCACGCACACACCCACCTTCACCTCTATTCCCAATCTTAGTCAATGACATCATCATCATCATCTACCCAGGCACCTAAGCCAAAAACGTAAGTCTCGTCCCAGATCCCGCCCTCTGCCTCACCTCCTACATGAAAGCCTTGTTGGTCCTACTTCCTAAACTTTTTTCAATGCAATCATCACTTTTCCTTTGGTCAACACATCCCATGAGAAACTATGTCCAAGTAGTAATCTACAATATAGGACAATGGCAAAAGACAGAAGTGTTTGTGCCATTAAATACTCAGTATGGAAAAGCAGGTTATTATTCTTGAGGAAAACATAAAAGAATAGAATTTTGACAATAAAAAAAATGGTGAGGGGGGGAGGGGGGGCGTTGCGATAGCTCAGCAAGTGAAGGCCTTTCATACCAAACCTGATGACCTAGGTCATCATAAGGTGGAAAGAGAAAACCAACTCCTGCAACTTGTTCACTGAGGTGTACACACACACACACACACACACACACACACACACACAGTCACACACACACACAGTCACACACAGTCACACAAATAAATGTAATCAAAGAATTACAGGCCAATGAGATAGCTGAGGATAAGGGCCCTGGCCCTCCCTGCCGAGACAGAAAACCTGAGCTTAACCCTTTGCCACCCAGATAGTAGAAAGGAAGAACTGACTCCCACAAATTGTCCTCTGCCCTCCACATGGGCACCACAGCAAATGTATACCTATATACATACAATAAGTAAATGCCATTTTTTTTAATAATTAATGCTAAACTTAAGACACTTAAAAAATACTGTTTATAATTTTAGATCTGATCTTAGCCAAAGGGTAGTGGTTACATTGTTAGGGAAAAAAATGCTTAGATAGAGCAAGAGTGGAAGAGAAATGCTCTGGAACTATAATAGAGATCCAGGAGCTGGGAGGTGGTGATACACGCCTTTAGTCCCAGCACTCGGGAGACAGAAGCAAGTGGATCTCGGTGAGTTCTAGGACAGCCAGGATTACACAGAGGGAACCCTGTCTCCAAAATCAAACAATCAGTCAAACAACAACAGAGAAGGAGGAGAAAGGAGAGGACTAGGAGGGGAGGATGAGGATGAGGACAAGGAGGAGGAAGAGGGGATGAAGAAGAGTAAGGAGAATGAGATCATAGAGTTCAAATTCTAGACACGACTCGTGTCTGGGGTAGCTGTCAGTGTTCAGTAGTTTGAAACTTTTTTTTCTAAAGGACATTCAGCAGGAAAGACAACAGACAGAGTACTTTGCATAAAGCAGGAAATCTCAAAACTAGCGATGCCCTGGATGAATGAATCAGAACATAATCTACCCAGAGACAACAGTGAAAATTTTCCCACTTTAGTCTCGACCATAAATGGAGGCCAAGGAAAGGATTTGCTCTTCATAAATCAAAACTCTAAGCCCACCTTCAAGTCGCTTTGGTGATAGGATGTACAGACTCTGACAGTCTGAGGGAAAAAACAGAAGCAAATTTTTTATTTTGACTAATATTAGGTTACAGGTGCTTCAGACATTTATAAGAAACTAAGAAACTACCTCTCAGTTTCTCCTGATACCAGAAGTGGATAAGGCACAACAACAAAAAAAGAAAACTATAGACTCATTGCCCAATGAGTATAAGAATAGCACATTTCAACAAAACACTTGTGAGCTGGACTTGGAAGCACATTAAAGACGCTAGCACGCCACAATCAAGTTGGCTTCACTCCCAGATTACAAGGATGGTTCAACATCTGAGACTCAATCAATGACTCAAAGAACAGCATCCATATGATTATCCTCTGAGTTTTCTTCCCTGTTGCTGTGACAAAATACCCTGAGGGAGGCAACTTAAGGGAGAAAGGGCTTGTTCAGCTCACCATTCCAGGTTAGAGCCCATCATATCAGCAACTTCAAGGTCACCAGAGCTCTTGAAGCAGTTAGTTGTGTGACATCCAGAGTCAGGAGCAGAGAGCAATGAGTTAATGCATACATGCTAGTGTTCATCTGGCTCTGGCTCTGGCTCTTTTACACTTGGTCCATGGACTAGCCCAAGAAATGGCAGCACTCGCATGCAGAAAAGGTCTTCCCACCTCAATCAATCCAAGCAAGAAAACCCTTCACAACCTAATCTAGAAAGTCTTTCACTGGGACTCCCTCCCAGGTGACTTTAGATTAGGTCAAGTTGACAGTTTAAAAATAACCACTGTGATCATATCAATGACGGCAGAAAGGCCATTCTAGAAAGTGGAACATTCTCCCTCATGATAAAAGTCCAGACAGAACTGAGGACAGAAGGAACAGACCAATAGCCAAAATAATTCTGAATTGGAGAAAACAAAATTCATGGAAGACGACAAGTTTATCCAAGTTCTGCGTTGACCTTCAGCGTATCATCTTAAGTCCTAGGTGGGGCAATAAGCAAGGGAACAAAGTAACGGGGTTACAAACAGGAAAGGAAGAAGTCAGGTTATCCTTATGTGCAGTCTACATAAGTCCATAAAAGCCTATAAAGACTACACCAGCCGGGCGTGGTGGCGCACGCCTTTAATCCCAGCACTCGGGAGGCAGAGGCAGGTGGATTTCTGAGTTCGAGGCCAGCCTGGTCTACAGAGTGAGTTCCAGGACAGCCAGGGCTATACAGAGAAACCCTGTCTTGAAAAACAAAACAAAACAAAACAAAACAAAACAAAACAAAACAAAACAAAAAAGACTACACCAGAGAACTCTCAGATATAATGAGCATTTTCAGGAATGTATCAGTATACAAAACTGGCATATAAAAATCAGTATTTTTCCCATATACCAAAAATGAACTTGGCAAAAAATAAAGTAGAAAAGAAAAGGGAAGAAAAAACTTTCACTTACTATAGCTTCAAATATCTGCATAAGGGCTGGGAAATGGCTCAGGTTGTAGAGTAGTTGCTATCTCGCCATTAGGACCTGAGTTGGATCTCTAGCACTTATATTTAAAAAAAACAAAACAAAACAAAAAAACAAACAAACAAACAAACAAACAAAAAAAACAGGGATAGTGGTGTGTGTCTTAGGGGAGAGAAAACTAACAGACCTTTGGGTGGTGCGGTTAGGCAGTCTAGCAGAATTTGGTGATCTCTTGGTTCAGTGAGAAACCTTAGCTCAGAAAATAAGATGGGGAATAATTGAAGAACACAGTTAACCTCCTCTTCTGGCCTCCCCACACAGGTGAACACACACACATACAAACATGTGCCTAAACATGTAATACACACATACACATACATGCAAAGTAATAACTACACACACACATACACGCAAAGTAATAAGAGTAATTACAGTTCCTAGTAATAAATATAAGGTGTGAAATACCTCTATCATGAAAGATTTAAAACATTAAGAAAGGAACTAAAAACGATACTAGAATGTGGAAAGACCTCACATAATCATGGCTAGCAAAATTAGGGGCTGGTGAGATGACCTAGTGGATGAGGAAACTTGCCACCAAGTCTGAAGACCTGAGGTCAATCCCTGGAGCCCACATGACAGATGAGAGAATCGATTCCTATGAGGTGTCTCTGACCTTCAGATGAGTCCTCTGGTGCTCTCACGCATACATATTACACAAATTCACTCACATACACACACACTCTCACACACACAGGCACTCACACATATACACACTCATTCACAGTTGTACACACATATTATACACATTTACTCACACACACTCACACACATACACACGCTCACACACACAGTTGCACACACATATTACACATATTCATTCACATATACACGCACTCATACTCACCATAATATCTCTTTCTCTCTCTCTCTCTCTCTCTCTCTCTCTCTCTCTCTCTCTCACACACACACACACACACACACACACACACACAATTTCAATCTACAGATTCAAAAAAATAAAGATTCATTTGAAAATACAAAAGGCCTGAAGAGTAACCAGGCGTGGTGGTGCAAGCCTTTAATCCCAGCACTTGGGAGGCAGAGGCAGGTGGATTTTTGAGTTCGAGGCCAGCCTGGTCTACAAAGTGAGTTCCAGGACAGCCAGGGCTACACAGAGAAACTCTGTCTCGAAAAACCAAAAAAAAAAAAAGGCCTGAAGAGCCAGTGCAGTTCTAAGGAGAAAGAGAAGGGCTGGAAGCACCACTTAGATTCAATCTCAAATTATACTCTAGAACTATTGTAAGAACAAAAAGATATAAAAAATTATACTCTAGAACTATTGTAAGAACAAAAAGATATAGGCCAGTGAGACGGAATGGAGGGCCCAATAAACAAACCCCAACACAGTTAAAGCCATCTAATCTTTTGACAAAAGTGCCAAAGAGAAAAGTGCCAAAGAGAAACAGACATTTCAATGAATGGTTCTGGGAAAACTGTATATCTACCTATAAAATAATGCAACTAGATACAAGTCTACACACACACACACACACACAAACACATACACACACACACACACACACACACACTAAAACAAACACATGCACTCAATTCAAGATGGATCAAAGACTTGAGGAAAACATAAACAGAACACTTCAGGATCTAGGCAGAAGCAAGGACTTACTGTAAAGGATGCTGAGGGAATACTTCCAAGAGGGACTGACTGGTATGATGCTGTGCTGAGGAGGACTGGCTACTCTTCCAGAAGGCCCAGGCTTGGTTCCCAGCATGGTGGCTCACAACCATCTGTACCTTCAGTTCAGGAAATTCAATGTCCTCCTCTGGCTTCCATGGGGACCAGACACAAAAATGGTGAACAGACATACATGCAGCGAAAACACCCATACACATAAGATTCTTAATAATAATTCCAAAGCCGGGCGTGGTGACGCACGCCTTTAATCCCAGCACTCGGCAGGCAGAGGCAGGCGGATTTCTGAGTTCGAGACCAGCCTGGTCTATAAAGTGAGTTCCAGGACAGGCAGGGCTATACAGAGAAACCCTGCCTCGAAAAACCGAAAAAAAAAAAAAATCCAAAAGTTGATCTGGAAATTTAAAAGATTTCTGCTCAGCAAAGTAAAAACGGATTGAGTCATCGGCATATGGAATGGGAGAAATTCTTTGCCAACAATATATCTGAGAAGGGAGAAATAACCCAGATTCTGTAAAGAACACACACACACACACACACACATACACACACACTTATTCTATCAATAAATGACCTAATGAGCTGAATAAATAGTTCTCAAAAGATGAACTACAAGTGATCAGCAAATGTATGAAAAACTCTCCAACGTTTTTAGCCACTGGAGAGGCACAGATTAAAAGCCAGCTGAGAGTCCATCTCACTCCATTCTGAGTGGATCTCCTGGAAAAAACAAAATTGGGGATGGGCATGGTGTCACATGCCTTTAATCCCAGCACTCAGGAGGCATAGGCAGGAGGATCTTTGTGAGTTCAAGGCCAGCCTGATCGACATAGAAAGTTCCAGGAGAGCCAGGGCTACGCAGAGACCCCCATCTGGGGGGGAAAAAGAAGATGAGGGAAATAGGCACCCTAACGACAGATGTCAGATGGAAGCTCCTTACAAAGAAAAACAAGCTAGCACACGCTCGGTTTGTATCACTCTGGGTATCCAGAAGAGTGAAGGAAGCTAAGACGTGACGTTCATGTGTTCATTTTGTTTTATTGTATGTATACGGCTGTTCTGCCTTTATGGATGTGTACCACATATATGCATTGCTTCTGGAGGCCAAAAGAGGAGTCAAAACCCCTGGAGTCTACAGATGGTTGTGAGCCACCACGTGGGTGCTGGGAATCTGTCCTCTGCAAGAGCAGTCAGTGTTCTTAGCTGTGAAGTCATCTATCCACATTTATTGCTGCACTGTTTGCAATAGTGAAGCTATGGAAGCAGCCCAGAAACCCGGAAACCCACTAACGTATGCTTGGGTAAGGAGAATGTGATAAACAAACACAGCAGAGGGCTTTCCTCAGCTGTAAGAAGAATAAAATCTGTGTGAGCTGCAGGAAAACGTGTGGAGCTGGCAATCACGTTCAGCAAAATAAGCCAGATTTAGACTGGCACATCATGTACTGCATGTTTTCGTTCATGGGTGAAGTCTACAGTAGAGGTTATGGGTAAAAGGTAGGCAGGGGGGCTGGCGAGATGGCTCAGTGGTTAAGAGCGCTGACTGCTCTTCCGAAGGTCTCGAGTTCAAATCCCAGCAACCACATGGTGGCTCACAACCATCTGTAACGAAATCTGATGCCCTCTTCTGGAGTCAGTGTACTTACATATAATAAATAAATAAATCTAAAAAAAAGAAAAGAGAAAAGAAAAGGTAGGCAGGATAAGAAGGGGCAATTCACGGAACTGACCCCAGACCCTGAGACTCCTAGGGGAAAACAGGAGAAGCAGGTGCATAGACCAGAGCTTTCTGTGAAGGATTCTGAAGGCACAAAATGGATGCTTCTTGTTTCTCATACGTGGAGGTTAGATTTGACTACACATGCACGCGCGCACACACATGCACAGGCACACACACACAAACTCACACATACAGACATATACACAGACACACACACAACACAAACTCACATATACAGGCACATACACAGATACACACACACACACAAACTCATGCATACAGGCACACACACATACAAACTCTTACACACACACACACACACACACACACAAAACCAGACACATGTACGTGCACATGCACGCGCGCGCACGCACACGCACACACACTTGCCCTATAAATTTTTGTTTTGTTTTGTTTTTGTTTTTTTTGAGACAGGATTTCTCTGTATAGCCCTGGCTGTCCTGGAACTCACTTTGTAGACCAGGCTGGCCTCAAACTCAGAAATCCGCCTGCCTCTGCCTCCTGAGTGCTGGGATTAAAGGTGTGCGCCAGGACACCTGGCATAAATTTTTAAGACATGAAAGCACTGGGGGCAGAGAGAAGGATGGGGATCACTGCAAGGAAGGCAGGAGGGGCTGGGGAGTAAATGTAAATGTGAGCAAGATGCATCTCTGTATGTGAAAATGTCAGGATGAAGCCCCATTATTTTGTATACTAAAATAATTAAAGAATAAAAAAAATTCAGTTTCCGGAAATACTACTCATAATATTTCAAGGAATATGAACATGCAATAAAAACAAGACACAGGGAAACGTTACACAGAGCATCAGACTTAAAAAATCTTGTTGAGGGCTGGTGAGATGGCTCAGTGGGTAAGAGCACCCGACTGCTCTTCCGAAGGTGATAAGTTCAAATCCCAGCATCCACATGGTGGCTCACAACCATCCGTAACGAGATCTGGTGCCCTCTTCTGGAGTGTCTGAAGACAGCTACAGTGTATTTACATATAATAAATAAAATAAATCTTAAAAAAAAAATCTTGTTGAAGAGAAGTTTGAGATAGAAAAATTTCCTGACACAGAATATAAAACAAGACTACAGGGACTTAGAATGTAGCATACACGAGCCTTAAACTTGCAATGTATCTCAGGTTGATTTCAAACACACAGTTCTCCTGCTTCACCCTCCCAAGTGCTGGGATTAAAGGTGTGTACCACCATAAGGTTTGTAGTCTGACGCTCTTTGCAGCCCCACCCCCACCCCCAACTCAGGGGCTTGAACTAGGGCTGCGTGGCGGTTTGTACCCTCCCTTTCAGCGGTACCTTGAGCCCCTCCCCGCTCCCGGTACTTCCTATGTGGCATCCCATTGTTTCAGCATAAAGCACTTCTATTGGGACAGTTTTCTAGGAATTAACTCTCAGGTTTGTTTGCTCATCTGTAAACTTCGTTATTGGAGAATGGTTTCCTGCTTAAAGGATTCCGGTTGATGTGAAGGAAAAAGAAAAGATTCAATGAGGGAAAAGACAGGAAGGGAGGAAGAGAGGTAAAGATTTCGTCCTTGCAGCCGAGGTAGGTGCTGCGGCGCTTCCTCTGTGCTTAGTCGGGCTGTTTACAACCCCGCCTTAGATATTACTTCCTGTTTGCATCCTGCCTGGAGGTCAGCCAGCAGTGGACGTGCGGAGTCTCCTCAGATCTTTGCTAGCATGTGTCCTATTATCACTGGGGAACACTGTCCCTGTGCAGGTCCCTAGTCTCATAAATAAAATAATTTAAAACAGACTCAGAAGGAAACTTGAGGACAATTTTATTGGAGTTTGAGAGCAAGACTTCTTGCGACGGGAGGGTCAGGCAGGCTGGAGGTCTCGGGCAGCTGCACAAAGGGAGCGGGGCTAGATACGAAGAGAGAGAGTTGTCCTTTCTAAGCAGGGGGAAAGTAAGCAGGGGCTTCAAGGAGTCTGGCAGCAGCTGCATGGGGTTGGGGGTGGGAGTGGGGAGGCGGGGAAGAGAGAAAGACACAGACAGACACAAACAGAGAGAGAAAGGGGGAGGGGGAAGCACAGAGATAGGGACAGAGGATTAAGATTTTAGGCAGTGTACAAAAGAGGGAGACAGGGGAGGAAAATAAAAACAGACAAACAGGTTATACTATACTTTTCTGGGTGGTGAGCAGGCTTAGCAGAGAGGGTCTACCCCAACTACAACGTATGGGCTTCTAGAATCCATAAGCACACATCTTAACATCTCATCAAGGAGGCCAGTACTCCCCATCCTCAGAAGTGTACCCTACCCTGGTTATTTTCACCTTCTGGCTTCAGGCTGTCCCTGTGAGGTTGTAAAACAGGATTTTCTCCTTATCACAAGAGGTCTTGTCCTTGCCTGGGCAAGGGAGGCGCCTGCCGTCTTCATAGAAGGGTGTTATCACCCACTGTGGCTATTCGCAAAGGGGCTAGAGACCATCAACAATGATATTTCAGTTCTAGGGAGGAGCAGTTTTGGAATGTCCCTCTTCCTTAAAATTTGTGTTGTACCAAGACATGGAGTCTAATGCTGACAGAAGGGTCCATCCTCAATGAGCTTCAAGCCTGCTCATTTCTAACAAGCTACCTAATGTCCTCTGTACAATACATGTGGCTAAGTTCCTGAAGGGGTGTGTGTGTGTGTGTGTGTGTGTGTGTGTGTGTGTGTGTGTGTGCTTTCCTGGTTTTCATTGTGTCTGTATTTATTTTTGTCTCTGTTGAAATCTTTAGTTGCTTATAGCAGTAAGATGTGTCTGATCTTACACTGTTTTCAGGAAAGCCACCTGCCTGACTGGGGTAAGTCTGGATCTAGGGAACAAAGACAAGCACTTGTGTTGTCTTTCAGAGGAAGACAGATCTCATCGCTTGTGAATAAGAGCTGCTGTTTTTCCTTGGACCCAGGGTCCCACACTGATATCCTCAGGCTTATCAGCAAGCCAGGAAAAGGGTCAAGGGTGAGGAAGAGCCATATGAACTTATCTCTCTCTATATATATATGTTTTTCCTTCTTTGCCCTTATGTATGTATTTGGTGGTGTTTTTGTATGAATCTGGACCCACACATGTCACAACTTGTGTGTGGAGGTCAGAGAACAACTTTCAGGGCTCTGTACAGAGGTCATCAGAAGACAGTTTTCAGGACTCTGCATGTAGGTTAGAGAAGAAATCTTGGGAGCTGGGTCTCACCTTGTTATGCCTGCTTCTTTCTTTTGTTTCTGCTGCTGCACAGTGGACGTCAGGCTGGTCTGTGAAGTTCTAGACTGTTCTGTCCCCGGTGCCTATCTCGCCATATGTATTCTGGAATGTACACCACCACATTTGGCTTTTCATGTAACTTTTGGGGATTGAATAGGATGAACAGGCTTTCGTGGCTAGCCCCTTGTCCCTCAGAGCCATCTCCCCAGCCCCTAAGGGTTTTTTTTTTTCCCTGACTCTGTGTTTACTTGGTTGCTATAAACCTGTGAGTTTTCCTGTTTTAAAAAAATCTTATTTCAGGATTTTTTTTTTTCTTAATCCAAAGTTACTTTTGTGCTGGGAGAAGTCCTTGAAGCTAGGACTCAAGCATGTAGAGTTTGCCAGCCCCATCTAATCAGTAGGCCATGGGTCCCAAAGAGAGATTTTGGGGGGGAAGACAAGGTGGGGACTGGAGAGATGGCCCCACAGTTAACAGCACTTGCTGCCTACTGAAAGAATCCAATTTAGGTTCCACATCAGGAGGCTCGCAGTATATACGGGTATATACGGGTATGAGATTATCTGCTGAAGCATGAAAAATCTTGAACTTCCAAGAATTTAGAACAATGGGCCAACACATTTCATTTTATGAACAACTCAGCCTGTGATATACTTTCAACAGCATATAAATCTTAAATACTTATTCCAGGGGATCCCATGCCCTATGACCTCCACAGGAACCTGCTCACATATGACATTCACACACACCATAATAATAGTAACGATAATAATGATGATATAAAAATAAATCTTAAAAAAACTAACCAGTCAGGGTGTCTAGATCCTGAAGAACCATCAAGGCAGACATCTAGCCTCACCATGCATATTCACACATGAGCATGCATGCAAATATCTACATATACATGAACATACACAAAACACACCAAAATGAAGATGAAAATTGACATAATTAAAGAGAGAAATCAGATTTTTAGGATCATGCTTTTAATCCCAGCACTCAAGGAAGCAGGGGAAGGCAGTTCTCTGTGAGTTCGAGGCCAGCCTAATCTACAGATCAAGTCCCAGGACAGCCAGGGGTACATAGAGAAACCCTGTCTCAAAAAACAAAACCACCACCACCACCACCACAACAACAACAACAAAACACACACCCCAAACAAAACAAACAAGCAAAAAACAAAAAGTTCATTCTCTGCTATAATTTCACGACTTTGGAAAAAAAAAAAAAAAAAGAACAAGCCGATCTACACCCAAAACGTGAAGAAAGAGATCCAAGGAAAAAAAATCAGAAATGAGAACGAACATTTAAAAATAGAGATGGATGGAAATGAAAACACAGCACAGAACTTGTGGGCGGGACTTCCACAAAAGCAGAAGCCAGGGAGAAATGCACAGGAGTGAAACCTCCACAAAGCCCCTTCGATGTGGGATGGCCCCACACTAAACTGAGCTCATTGCGGATTGGAAGCTTATCGCACAGAAGGCTCCGAGCACTTGGACAAGTTACACTCTCAAGAGCTACCAAGTCTTCACCCCAGGCTGCCCCAGAGGAGGAAGGTTTCATATCTCCAAACTTCCTCCATCAGAATGACCTCATTTATGTAAAATAATGACACCATCTTAATTTTAAGAAGGTACACAATTAAACAGCAAGTTAATCTGGCATTAGATCATTTTAAGCTGGACGAAACTGGTTTAGCAGCACAACATTTTGGTGGCCTCCTCTGTGTGCCTCATGGCTTTCTCTCAAGGCAGTGGTTAACCATACAGCCACTGTAAGACATTTCAACATCCTCATGTGACATATCCAGACAGGTGACCATGGCAGAGGTGTCTCTGTGTACATTTTTCAATTTTGCCTAGTATTGGAATCTTCCCCAAAGCTCCAAGAATGACCTGCACGTTTCATGATCCTAAAATAGAGCAGCCATGAACCTCTAACCAGACACAGAATCCCCATTGCCACTTACAGATCATTCCCCCCAGCTGCAGCTGTCCCTTCCTGCACTGCCATTTGGTGTCTGAGAAACAGGAAAAGTGACTCTTAGGGTGGCAGCCCAAGTGATTGTCAACAGTTATTTTTGAGTTGTATGGGTGTACTGTGATTAAGCAATCCCACACCGATAGGTTGTTAATTTTATGTGATTATGAAGCATGCTGAAGTCAACGTATTTCTAGCTTCTTCGCACTTCTAAGTTTTTCCCTAAAACAAATTCCTAGTAGAATTTTTTTTTGCATAAAAGCTAATTTTAAGGTTTGAAATAGTCACACGTCGATATATATAACAAAATTACCATCCAGCATGTTTATGCAAATGCACATGCTCACCAAGAGGAGAAAAGCTCCCTTTTCTTCACACTTTCAAGAATGTTAATTAGTTTTAGAATTGTTTTAAATATTTGTAAATATAAACAAAAGTTGCGCAGCTGTCTCCTACTCAACAGCATACTGTCACTGTCTTATTGTATTTTGTACGCGTGACCTGCTTCACTTAAAAAAAACAAAAAACCAAAAACCAAGTGTAGAGTTTTCCCTTTCAGCACAGTAATGGTTCATGATCCCCCTACTGAGATGTCCCAGCATCCCCCTCCCTAAAGTGAGAACCACTCACAGGGATATTCTTGAATGCACATCTTTGTTTCCTAGCAAAAATGTTTCAAGGTCAAACTGTTGACTGCTTCTTCCTGGTCAGATTGCTTCCTATTCTCAACCCAACATTTCATACCATTAACACCTCAGCCTAGGGGCTAGAGAGAGGGCTATGAATGATCTTTCAGAGGACTTGGGTTCGATACCCAGCACCTACGTGGTGACTCATAACTGTTTGTAACTCCAGTTCCAGGGAATCCAGTACCCTCTTCTGGCCTCTGTGGGAGCCAGGCATGCGTATGACTCAAAGATATCACGTAGGCAGAACACCCTTGCACATTTAATAAATAAATGAGCTTAGAGATAATCATTTAGAAAGTAATCTAGTACTTTATTAGAAGCATTGGCTATTGTAGTTCATCTATCCCTTATTTATTCTTAGAAGTTTTTTTTGTGTATATATATATATATGCATATGTGTTTATATACATAATATATGCATGTGTGGATATGTGTGTACATATGTATATATGTGTATGTGGTATATGTTTGTGTATCTGTCTTTTTAAATTTCCTCACAGAATTATTAATGTATCATAATCTAATGTATCATAATCACCCTTTATCTACTATGTATTTTGAAATACCACTCCCAGTTTGTTATTATTCTTATATCACTTGTGGTATATTTACCATATATATTTTAAATCTGGGTGAATCTTTCCTTGGTGACTCAGTTGAGATAATCCTGTGATATCTTGCTAACCTGGTATGGTAGGTCACTCATTATAACTCTTCAAAGCCTTCATCTTTTTATGCTTCCAATCTAATTCACAACTTTGGTGCTGGAGTACCACATTCAAATATTTTTTTTATCATCATTGATTCCTTCCCCTTGTCTATGTCTTTAAGACTCCTCCAATGGTGTCCCCTGTCGCTAGCCACATAGTCCCTCCCTGCTCTTGGCATACCTTATTACTTCTAAGTGAATTACTACAGCCATCTCCTAACAGGACTTTCAGTCTCTAGTCCCACTGTCCTTCAACCCATTCTCTCCACTGTGACCAGAGACACATCTCTAAAACCAAAGCCCAACAATGAGACCACAAACTTGGAATTCTCCGCAATGAACTGCTCCCTGAGGCTGATGACCATGCCTACCCATCAGGTTAGGCTATGTTTCCCTCTCTCTCTCTTCTTTCTTGGTGAGTCTCTAGTTTTTCTTTTATGATTCTTCTTTCTATGTAGAGCTGTTTCATTAGCTTCTTAGCCTAATCACTTCTTAACCCATCTCTTACTCCCCTAGATGCTCAGCTCAGGCTTTGCCTTTCCCTCTGTGGGGGCACATTGAGTACATATGTACACAGTCTGAAGCATCTGTCAAACCATTCAACATGTGAGGATTCATAGCAATTCTATTCATAATAACCCAAGACAGTCTAGGTGTCCATCAATAAAAAAAAATCATTAAATAAGGCATGGCTTCTTCATGCACAAACTCTAAATGAGCACAGTATCATCCCACAGGCCATGGTGGAAAGCTGAATGGATCCTCAGACACTGAGCAGAGCACACAGTGACACACACTTCTGAAGCAAGAGGTAATCGCTTGCCTCGTTTTGCACAACAAATCTTTAAAATAGGACTAGAAGGAATCAAACTGTTTTACGGCAATTTATCTACCTTCCTGGAGAAAGATAAGAATACTTATAGGAATGCAGAAATAACTAGAACCCAGCAAGATAATACCACAGCATTCCAGTAGAAAAGTAGCATCAGATATGCAAAACAGTGGGAGAAAAACACTCAAGAATGACCATTAATGAGAAAATTAAATCACTGAAACAAAGCCGAAGGTGTGGACCTGAAAGAATTATTATCGGGTATTAAAAGAGCTGGGGGAACAGTGTGCAAGGTGCTCAGAACAGAAAGTGGAGTCACGGGTGATCTGAAAAAACGCTCGACTGAATTTCATCAGCGTTGAAAAAGTGAAAATGGCTTTGGGTGAAACTAATGGCGTGTTTGAATGCACCTGGTGCTGTAGGAAAGGATAAACGTGAGGGCATAGTAACAGAAATAGTGAAATGGAACACAGACGGATGATGTTTTAGCTCAACAAAACCCACGTGAGCAGCAGAATAACTTTAAAAGCTTAATATGTGTGCAAACTCTCCAAAGAGAGGGTAGAGACAGGTAACACCACCACCACAAACAACATCAACAACAAAATCTTAAAATCCTAAAATCTTTCAAACTGAATGGAAATCATGAACCAACATATTCAAAAAGTTTAATCAGTCACAAGCATAAGAAACATGGAAGCACTGTGCCAACAAATACTGTAATTTAATTATTACAAAAACAATGATAATGAGAGACTGTTTAAAAAACAAAACAGGCTGAGAACGACAGACACATCGGGGAGAAGGGAGATAAGGATCATAGTAGGTTGCTTATCAGACGACTGAGATAGAAAAACTGGAGAAGGAGCATTGCGAAGGTACCAAAAGAAGGAAAAACCTGCCAACCTAGAACTCCCTATCGATTAAAACAGCTTTCCTCAGAAAGGTAAACCAACGCTTTTACAACAAATACAGAGGAAACACTCCTCAGGAGCAGAGCTACGCAGTGAAAAGCGTTACCATAGCAGCTGCAAGGCAGAGTCTGCATGAATGAATGTGGAGCAACGGGGGTCATAACTTCCTGGACAAAGGTTGAAAAGTTACTCTAAATAACTTTAAAAGGTAAGCTTTGCCAACAAAATAATAATAATGTATTGCAGAGCTCATAACTCATGGGAAAGTGTGACAATAATGCTAATACTATAAGGCTCCAAAATAAACAGACACAAATAAGCCATCAAAAAAACAACTTGAAAACAAAGGCTGGAGAGATGGCTCAATGGTTAAGAGCACTTGCTGCTCTTACAGAGGACCCAAGCTTGGATCTCAGCACCCACACTGGGCAGCTCACAACCAAATAATTCAGTTCCAAAGGATCCATTTCTGGTATTAACAGGCAGCTACTTGCATTTGTGCATACATACATACATACATACATACATGCATACATACATACATACGTAATACACAGAGAGAAGTACTAATAAGTATTTTTTAAAATAAAAGCATTTATTGATAAATGTATGAACATTTAGAGGTAGATATGGTAATCTTATATACTGGGAACTATAGAACATTTCTGAGACTTCTGAAAGAGAATCTGCATGAGTAAAAAGACGGACTTCCATCTTGACTTAGAAGCTGAGATATTTTTAAGATGTCAGTCCTTCTCCATGTGTGTTATAGATCTGATGTTAGTTACCTCACCCAGCTCTTGGTAAGAGTTGATGGTTACACAGAAATGGAATAAGTTTTGTTTTGTTTGGTTTGGTTTGGGTTTTTTTTTCGAGACAGGGTTTCTCTGTGTAGCCCTGGCTGTCCTGGAACTCACTTTGTAGACCAGGCTGGCCTCGAATTCAGAAATCCGCCTGCCTCTGCCTCCCAAGTACTGGGATTAAAGGCATGCGCCACCACGCCTGGCTGGAATAAGTTTTTAATAGCCAAAAAAAAAAACAAATTTTGAAGAAAAAAATCAGTTCAATACATTATTGTATAGCTAAAGAAATCTATAAAGTCTGGTATTAGTATAAAGTATAAAGACTTACAAATTACTGGGACAAAGCAGAATCCAAACAGAGACCCATGATATAGATATGGAAGTGTGGTTTGTTTTTACTGTTTAAATGTTATGTGTAGATATTTTGCCTGAATGTATGCCTGCAGCACACATATGCCTGGTGCTCACAGAATCCAGAGGATGGTATCAGACACCCTGGAACTGGAGCTACAGATGGTTGTGAGCCACAGTTTGATGCTGGGAATTGAACCCAGGTCCTCCAGAAGATCAGACAGTGCTCTTAAATGCTGAGCTATCTCTCCGATCTTGATAAGCTATTTTATTGATTGATTGATTGATTGATTGATAGAAACACAAGGAGCCAACTCAGTGGGAAAGGGTTATTGTCCACACCTAATAGTACTAGGACTAGGAGGAAACGTACTGCCTTAAATTAGAGAGAGTTTGATAGGCTGTGTTAGATTTGGCTACACAAACATTTCTGTATGGAATAGACAAAACAAGTGACAGATACGTGTGGTTTGGATCTTCAGTGTGTCCAGAGGACACACACACTGCAGGCTCAGTTCCCAGCTGATGGCACATCTAGAGGGTGACAGACTTTCTAGGAGGTAGCACATAGTGGAGAAAGCTTGGACCATTGCCTTTGGTTGTGCTTTTACTTTTTAACATTTCAAGACTGGGTCTAATATATCCCTGGGTGGCCTTGAACTCACTCTGTAGCTGAGGATTGCCCTGAACTTCTCTGATCCTTCTCTTTCTATCTTTTAAATGCTGAGATGACAAATGTGCCCATCATACCCAGTGTATTTGGTGTTCCGGATCTAACCTAGAGGTTTAGTGATACCCAAGCACTCTTACCTACTGAGTTATCTCCTCAATCTGCAGAGGATGCCTTTAAAGGGGCTTTGGGATTCCAGCACCCTTGTCACACACACACACACACACACCCCAGCCTGCCTTTCCTAGCCATCAAGAAGTGAGCAGCTTTGCTTCTTCATGTAGTCCCCCAGTCACAATGGCCTACAGCACAGAAATAGCAGAGCCAAGAAACCATGGGTGAAAACTCAGAAAAGCAGCCAAAACCTGATTAAAGTTACTCTGTTCCTGTTTACCTGTTTATCTGACCTGAGAAAGAACATCAACACACTAGGGTACTTTTAACACCTGCTGGTTAATTTTTAAAATTTGTCATTGTGGGGTGTGTGTGTGTGTGTGTGTGTGTGAGATACATATTTGTGGATGTGTGCCACAGCACACAAATATAGTTCAAAGGACCAAAGGACAAGTTACTTCCCTCTTCCCACCTTACACAGGCTCTGAGATAGAACTCGTACCCCAAATTCTTTTCCTACTGAGCCATCCTGGAGCCTCCCCTGAAAGATTTCTATAGATTAGAAAATCAAAAAGCCTACACAGCCAGCAGCATGCCCCACACATTCCTTACCACTCATAACAAAGAATGGCAGAGGTTTCCTGTGCCAACAGCAGTGTGCCGCAAACATTCTCACCACTCATAACTGAGAATAGTGGAGTTTCCCCTAGATGTTGCTTGCCATTTTGAACCCAGTTCGCTGCACTGAAATCTAACTTTGCAGTGATCTTTTTTTTTTTTCTTCCCTTGTTCCGGTTAACCCTGCTCACTCCTGTCGGCCCCGCTTGCTCCGGTTGGTCCCACTTGCTCAGTCCCTGCTCTCTCCGGTCCAAGGAACCATTTATTATTATTCATAAGTACACTATAGCTGACTTCAGACGCACCAGAGGAGGGCGTCAGATCTCATTACGGGTGGTTGTAAGCCACCATGTGGTTGCTGGGATTTGAACTCATCACCTTCGGAAGAGCAGTTGGGTGCTGTTACCTGCTGAGCCATCTCACAAGCTCTGCAGTGATCTAATTATGCCATTTATAATTTGTTATATTACCCTGTTTCATGCCTGATTCTAGTGACTGTATTCCCAACCAATGTTTTGTGGCCACTTTTCATTGCTACCAGCTTCCCAACAATTATCTGTGTGCAGGAATTTCACCATACATATTGATTTGGTGGACAGAAACATTAGAAAGACTTGCAATACTAAGATCTGGCAAAAACTACAGGTGACGTTCTGGTAAAGAATACAGTGTGCCAGTGATTGTTTAAGAGTACTATTTAGGGGCTGGTGAGATGGCTCAGTGGGTAAGAGCACCCGATGCTCTTCCGAAGGTGATAAGTTCAAATCCCAGCATCCACATGGTGGCTCACAACCATCCGTAACGAGATCTGGCGCCCTCTTCTGGAGTGTCTGAAGACAGCTACAGTGTACTTACATATAATAAATAAAATAAATCTTTAAAAAAAAAAAAAAAAAAGAGTACTATTTAAACTAAGGCTTAGTGGATCATACCTGTAATTCCAGTGCTTGGATGCAGAAGCAGGAGGACCAGGAAGGAGTTCAAGGCCAGCCTCAGCTCCACAGCAAGTTTGAGGTCAGCCTGGACTCTGTCTCTAAGTGGTAAATAAACAGATAACCAAATAAATAAATAGTATGCAGAATTAGACCCAAACTGAGTGTTAGGACTCACACTTGTATGTAATCTCTGAACTCAGGAGGCTAAGGTAGGAGCTCCTGGAGTTCAAGGCCAATCTGAGCCACTCAGTGAGACTTATCTAAAGCAGAAAGTGTGTGTGTGTGTGTGTGTGTGTGTGTGAGAGAGAGAGAGAGAGAGAGAGAGAGAGATCCAATGACTTCCTCAGTTATGGAGAACTAGTAGAACCCTACCCAAAGTTTTCCTCATCAACCAATGCTTTGGGTCCTTTTTAACATTCTTTCAATTGTGTTAATTGAGATAAAAACCACTAGAATAAGGTTAATGCTTTATTGTTTTGAATCCACAAAGTAGTATCATAATAGATGTCTGCTGGTATGGACTGAAAATAATTTTGAGAAAGAAGGTATCATTAAGCCGGGCGTGGTGGCGCATGCCTTTAATCCCAGCACTCGGGAGGCAGAGGCAGGGGGATTTCTGAGTTTGAGGCCAGCCTGGTCTACAGAGTGAGTTCCAGGACAGCCAGGGCTATACAGTGAAACCCTGTCTCAAAAAACAAAACAAAACAAAACAGAACAAAACAAAAACAAAAAAAGAAGGTATCATTAAATGCAAAATAGTCCTCTCCAGAAGCAATATTATAATCTTATTTCCTGTTGCAGCTCCTTGGCAAGTAGGGAAATTCTAAGCCAAAGACTGGAGAAATAACATCATTAAGTAGGGCTCAGTTGTGCTGTCTTGGCTCTCAGTCCCCTCTCTTGGCCATCTCTCCTCTTTGCTCTCACTCTCCCCTCCTCCTCTCATGGCTCTGTTCAGTTTACTAGCCGTGTTAATCTACTGCTTCTCTCCCTGCTCCGGACTCTTCTAGATGCTGGCCATACTCTCTTTCATATCTACAATAAAAACCTTCTCCTCAACCATAGAAAGGAGAAAGAGAAAAGGAGAAGGAGGAGGAGGAGGCAGGGGGAGGGGGAGGAGGAGGATTGAATTTCACTAGTCTATTTCACACATTTCTAATGCAAATACATCAACCCCTTGATTACTCAAGAGTGAATTATCAAATTCAAAGGTTACCTCAGCTTTTGGCTCTACTCTCTCTAGCAATGAGCACAGACCCTTGGCACTTTCCTCTTCTCCCTTGTGTGTGATGAATGGTGGTAAGGACTGACTCATGACTAAAGAGAATCTCTACCTTGCATAAATGGCAGGGAGGAATGCAGCAAATCCAGCGCCAGCTATGAGTGGTTCTATCACTGGTCGTAAATTGTATTGAAATAAACGTGTCTTGGGGTGTAAAATTCAGGTGTATTTATTGAAGCAGTTCATCAGAGAGACTCCTTGTGTCAAACTAAGAACTAACTAAATGTCATCTTTAAAAAAAATAGTAAAGAAATATCCCATTGCCTCAGGTCAGTATCATTGTCCGCAGACTGGACAAAACTTGACTGTGACCCCACTAAGAGCTTCGGCTGGTCCTGTTTGTCCCAGCTCGGCCATACTTTCTTCTTCTTCTTCTTCTTCTTCTTCTTCTTCTTCTTCTTCTTCTTCTTCTTCTTCTTCTTCTTCTTCTTCTTCTTCTTCTTCTTCTTCTTCTTCTTTTCTTCTTCTTTTTGGTTTTTCAAGACAGGGTTTCTCTGTATAGCCCTGGCTGTCCTGGAACTTACTTTGTAGACCAGGCTGGCCTCCAACTCAGAAATCCGCCTGCCTCTGCCTCCCGAGTGCTGGGATTAAAGGCGTGCACCACCACGCCCGGCTTTCGGCCATACTTTCTTTAATGGCAAGAAATCTACTGTCTATCTCTATCACCTAGGGTCAGTTAACTGAATGTTTTGATTCTGCTTTGATTTAGCTATAATTACTTCATCAGAGAATGAAAAAAAAAAAAAACAACCCATCCATGTCGTACATATCCTGTCAAATGTAATTCATTCTTTTTTTTTTTTTTAAGATTTATTTTATTTTATTATATTATATGTAAGTACACTGTAGCTGTCCTCAGACACTCCAGAAGAGGGAGCCAGATCTCGTTACGGATGGTTGTGAGCCACCATGTGGTTGCTGGGATTTGAACTTATCACCTTCGGAAGAGCAGTCGGGTGCTCTTACCCACTGAGCCATCTCACCAGCCCCGTAATTCATTCTTTATTTCTTACACTTTCCGTCACTGTAATACTTCACATGTATGAAAATGTATGCACAGAAGCACACATACCACACAGACGAATGTCAGCATCTTTAGAAACGGTAAAGAGAGGGAGATGGATGGGTGCAGCTTTAATGCTTGCCTGCTGCCCTGGATGCATAAGCCAATCTATGTAGGAAAAAGCACACATTGAAAATGTAAGCAGAAGCTGGGCATGGTGGTGCACGCCTACAGAGTGAGTTCCAGGACAGCCAGGGCTACACAGAGAATCCCTGTCTCATTAAACAAACAAACAAACAAACAAACAGAAAGAAAAGAAAAGAAAAGAAAAGAAAAGAAAAGAAAAGAAAAGAAAAGGAAATGGAAACAGAATGGGGGCTAGAGAGATGGCTCAGAGGTTAAGAGCACTGGCTGTTCTTCCAAAGGTCCTGAGTTCAATTCCCAGTAATCACACTGTGGCCCAGAACCATTTGTAATGGGATCCAATGCCCTCTTCTGATGTGTCTAAAGATAGCTACAGTGTACTCATGTAAGTAAAGTAAATAAAAGTACAATAAAATAAAGGGTTTTTTTTGTTTTGTTTTTTTGTTTGTTTGTTTGGTTTGGTTTTGGTTTTTCAAGACAGGGTTTCTCTGTGTAGCCTGGGCTGTCCTGGAACTCACTTTGTAGACCAGGCTGGCTTCGAACTCAGAAATCCGCCTGCCTCTGCCTCCCGAGTGCTGGGATTAAAGGCGTGCGCCACCACACCCGGTTTTTGTTTTTGTTTTTTTTAAGATTTATTTTATTTATTATACTCAAGTACACTGTAGCTGTCCTCAGACACTCCAGAAGAGGGAGCCAGATCAGATGGTTGTGATCCACCATGTGGTTGCTGGGATTTGAACGTATCACCTTCGGAAGAGCAGTCGGGTGCTCTTACCCGCTGAGCCATCTCACCAGCCCCCTGGTTTTTTTTTTTTTTTTAAAGAAAGAAAATGGAAGCAGGAGAGCAGACCAGCAGTGACTGGGTGCATGACCTGGATCTGCTGCTGTGGCCTTGTGAACAGCGTGGCCACTTTTGGAGAAGGAGACTCTCTGGCCATGAGCACTGATGGAGCCTATGGGGCGATGCGACATGGGCCCTCTTGTAGGACTTTGGAATTTTCTTCATTTCATACTTTTTAATCTCCCAGTGACTGGGAGATATAGAAAGGAAGAAAAAAAAAGAGAAAGAATATAGAAATATACATTGAGCCAATTAAAAACTGTAACAGCTAAAATGTTTTTCTGACCTTCTCTATAGACCAGGAGAAAGCACTATCATTATCTGTATCTCACAGAAAACAGAATGGATGTCTAGAGATGTTACATCACTGGTCCAAGACCGCACAGCAACAAATGGGGAGGAGATGAGGGGTAGACTAAGAGGCAATAGATTCTATTCTCTGCCAAACTGTGACCTTCTGTGCAGATTGGCTAGAGGTGTCTCTGATTTAAATAAAGATTCCTTTTGCTTAGAGAAGTATCCTTACAGGGGAAGGAAGCACTCAGGAAAAGCTGCCTCCCATCATGAAATCAGATTTAAGCAGGGCTGAGTGGCCCACCAGTGCTCCCAGAATTTGGAAAGCTAAGGCAGGAGCTCTATTCAGCCTGGACTACATAACAAGATACTATCTCAACAAACCAAAAAAGAGTGGAAAAAGAAGAAAGAGGAGGAGGAAGAGGAGAAAGAGGAGGCAGATGCAAGAGAAATAGGGAGGGAGGGAGGGAGGGAGGGAGGAAGGAAAATTAAAGAAAAAAATCAGGTTTTATAAAATGAAGAAAAACTAAGTTCTAAATATTATATTCTTGATGCAGTAATTATTCACAAGTAATCCACAAATTAAAACATTAAGGGCCTAGGGTTACATCTACACTCAGCAGAAATGCTAAGAGGGTAAACTGATCCTTAACTGATTATCCAGCACTTCGTTTACAATGGATAAAGAAATATTAGATAAAGAGGGAACAAGACAGAAGCACAGAAGAGGGAGAGTCCAGGTAAGAAAGGAACAGTCACATGAGCCTCCTTGAAGGAAAGAATGCGAGTTGGCCTGAATATTTTAAAACGGACTCCTCAGTACTCTGTTCCTGATTTCTTGGTTCTCAACGTTCAGCTATCCGGATTTCTGCACATCCGATTTATTGTCTAGAATCATATTCATGTGGAAATGCCACCAACTTCACAGGAAGTTTTAACTTGAAAACCCCGGATTCAGGCAAGAATGGCTTGAGACACAGCAAGAGATCAGCACCAGTTAACCCCACCCCCCACCCACCCCCCACCCCCCAGCCCCCAGCCCACTCTAGCTAGTGTCACGGGCCATGCAGAATCCTTGGAATGGGTGACATGTTCAGTGCTGTCGAGGAGCATTTTAAAGGTAAGATGCGACAGCATTGTTTGACTGCTCCAGCTCTGTCTGCTGCCCACCAGTCTATTCTGCGGCTTGTGCAAACATCCCCATTCTCTGTGCGTGGCTGCGGCTTGCAAAAGGTCTTCATTTATAGCAGAACATTTGGAATACGATCTGCAGTCTACATGATTCTGTAAGATATAGAATCAAAAGGTGACAACCCATCAAAGTCAAGAAATGTTTCCTGGCTACAATGGGTGGGCTGCCGACCTGGCCACCCACTCGCCAGCTGCAGGAAATGAATTTAAAGTAAGTCGGTCATTTGTCTCAGGACAAAGTACACTGCCAAATATTTTAGCCCCATTTGTCAGCCCTGCTCTATTCCAGTGAATTCCATCAATCCGTGGGTAGCCAAGTTGCTTATTCTCTGTAGAACAATAAGCTTAACCCACTAGGTTTATTTGTTTAAGTCATCTGGTGAATTCTTTTAAATTATGCCTTGTTTCTGGTAGCGCTTGTGTTTTGCATTCATGTAAGCTTCTGCTGCAGCTGCTCCGGAAGAAAAGAAAAGGCGGCTCTTGCAGAGCAGTGAATAGAGAATACGATTTTAAACTTTCCTTTCTTTCTCCTAAATTTAGCATCTGGCATATGGAATATTCAGCGGGTGGCTCAGCAGGGACAGGCTTACTGTTTTTCATACCTGCCACTGAGGTGTTTGACATTTTGGCTTGCTAGAGAACAAAATTTTTGAGCCCATTATTGTACACCCCCCCCTGCCACCCCCCATGGTGTATGTGTGTGTGTGAGTGTGTGTGTACACATTCTTATACTTATGGGCATGATGAACAACCCCTTCGGTCTCTAGAGGAGAGTCTAAAAGACACTGGCTACTAATAGACAATGTTTTACATTAAAGAGATGTATATTGAATGATTTAAATGGAGGTGAGGAGAGGAGGTTGTTTATAACCCAGGAACTGCACTTATCTGATGAGAATTGTCATTGAATGTTATTTGAAGAAAAGCAGCTATTGAATCAGAATTCCACCAACATTTCTAAATATGGTGTACAATATGTACTAGTCTAGGCAATAACACTGTTTTTTTTGTTGTTGTTGTTTTGTTTTGGGTTTTTTGAGACAGGATTTCTCTGTGTATCCCTAGCTGTCCTGGAACTTGCTCTATAGACCAGCCTGGCCTTGAACTCAAGAGATTCTCCTGCCTCTACCTTCAGAGTTTGAGGACTAAATGCATGTGCCACCAGCACCTGGCAGTAATACTACTTTTAAAGGAAAAAAAAAGTTTCAAATATGAACATTTAGAAAATATAATACCCTAAGCTGAGACAGAGATAGTGAGAGGGCAGAAAGTTCCAGGCAATCCCAGGGCATGGCTTGATGGGACCGCAAAGCACAGAATCTTTAATGTCCCAAGGAGAAGCAACTCATTGACCAATTGTTCTAGTCTGGATCTACCCACCCCTTCCCTTTCCCCCTTCCCCTCCCCTTTTTCCCTCCCCCAGGCACTATAAAGGTTGCCTGGTTCCTGAGGATACTAACTTCATCAGTGACTTAACCTACTGATGAGTTCATAGCTGAACAGGCTAGTAGGAGGTGGGTCTGGTCACAGGTCATGGGAGAGGGCCTTGTGCCTTTGAGGGATAGATCTTGCTCTTAACCCTTCCTCCTTCTTGCTTCCTCGGATTCCTGACTGTGAGCAGCTGAGTCCAGAGCTCTGTTGAAACAAAAGCTGATGATACAGCCTTGGGCTGACCTTAGAGGTAAGCCAGCATTGTGGTTCATCACCTCTACCTGGGGCTCTTTGGTTTTGTTTGTTTGTTATTGTTGTTGTTGTTGTTGTTGTTTTGATGATGATGGTAAGGAAGTCCTACACTGAATATTGCTTTGCATTCAGACCATATCGAACTATAAAAATGAGGCTGCAAACTTGAATAGTACAAAGCAATCTTTTTTTTTTTTTTTTTTGGTTTTTCAAGATAGGGTTTCTCTGTATAGTCCTGGTTGTCCTGGAACCCACTCTGTAGACCAGGCTGGCCTCGAATTCAGAAATCCGCCTGCCTCTGCCTCCCAAGTGCTGGAATTAAAGGCATGTGCATCACTGCCCAACTAGAGCAAACCAATCTTAAAATATCAACAGGAAAATTATCCCATGATAATTTAAAAAATATAGATCCTCTGAGGGCATGAGAATGGGAGGAGAGTATACCCTGCACTTTGCTTGGGCCACAAAGTGGAGCTGGCTCTGATGGTAAGGGCATGGGTGAGCCAGCCCTAAGTATTCAGGAGTGGGAGAACTGGTCCAGCCCCTGATAGGCTGATGCACTTGGGAGAGTAGGCCTTGTGCCTTAACTGAGCAGCACAGCAGAGCTGGCTATGGAGGTGGAGGTGCAGGTGAGCCTGCCCAAGGACATGAGAGCAGGAGAGAGAACCATGCCTCCTGCCGATGGCGGCACTTGGTAGCCTAACCCAGTGCTGGAGAGACTTGGCCTACTGACCAATTTAGCTACCACACTGTCTTAGTTAGGGTTTTACTGCTGTGAACAGACACCATGACCAAGGCATGTCTTATAAAAAACAACATTTAATTGGGGCTTACAGGTTCAGAGATTCAGTCCATTATCATCAAGGTGGGAGCCTGGCAGTATCCAAGCAGGCATGGCTCAGGCAGAGCTGAGAGTTCTACATCTTCATCCAAAGGCTGCTAGTGGAAGACTGACTTCCAGGCAACTAGGGTGAAGGTCTTAAGCCCACACCCACAGTGACACACCTACTCCAACCAGGTCACACCTATTCCAACAAGGCCACACCTCCAAATGGTGCTACTCCCTGGTTCAAGAATATATAAACCATGACACACACAGACCCAGATCCTTGGCTTTGAGTTGGCCCCTCCCAAAATCTACTCCATCTATGAACTGCTAGGGCATGTGAAAGTGCCTGTCCTGTAGATCCAAAGCTGCAGGATCTCCATGACTCAGGGTGATAATAACCAGGAGGAGATCTGGTGAAGATCCAGTATTGATGGTATCACAGAGGCCAGAAATCTCGAACCATTGCAGTGAATGCTTGCAAGTGAAGATATGTCGACTGAGGGATATACTGTGGGTCAGACAGTGACTTACTATGGCTTCACAATGAGATGGTTTCTATGCTTTGTTATTGTGTGTGTGTGTGTGTGTGTGTTTATTTGAGGAGGGAGGTAACAAGGGCAAGGGACAGGGAGATGGGGGGAACTGGAATACATGATGTGAAACTCACAAAGAATCAACTAGAAAGAAAGAAAGAAAGAAAGAAAGAAAGAAAGAAAGAAAGAAAGAAAGTGTCTTAGTCAGGGTTTCTATTCCTGCACAAACATCATGACCAAGAAGCAAGTTGGGGAGGAAAGGGTTTATTCGGCTTACACTTCCATACTGCTGTTCATCACCAAAGGAAGTCAGGACTGGAACTCAAGCAGGAGCTGATGCAGAAGCCATGGAGGGATGTTCTTTACTGGCTTGCTTCCCTTGGCTTGCTCAGNCTTGGCTTGCTCAGCCTGCTCTCTTATAGAACCCAAGACTGCCAGCCCAGAGATGGTCCCACCCACAAGGGGCCCTTGATCACTAATTGAGAAAATGCCTCACAGCTAGATCTCATGGAGGCATTTCCCCAACTGAAACTCCTTTTTCTGTGATAATTCCAGCTGTGTCAAGTTGACACAAACCTAGCCAGTACAGAAAGAAAGAAAGAAAGAAAGAAAGAAAGAAAGAAAGAAAGAAAGAAAGAAAGAGTGAGTGAGTTATTCACGAGCTGACTTCTTCCAGAGGACCCATGTTTGTTTCTCAGCACCCACACGGGTGCTCACAATTGTCTGTCACTACAGCTCAGCGGATCTAATGCTCTCTTCTGGCCTTCATGGGTAGCATGTACACATGTAGTGCACAGTCATACATGTAGGCAAAATGCCCATACACATACACTTAACATAAATGTCACATTTTAAACATTTATTTATTACTTGTAATATAATTTTTAATTTATTGAAACTTTCTTAGGAACACTATCATTACATCATTCCCACCCCTTGATCTTCTTCTCCAAATCTTCTCATACTGCCCCAACTCCCTCTCAAATTCATGGCTTTCTATGTTGTTAGGCATCCCCCCTTTCCCCGCACATGCATATATTCTCAGATACACACACACACACACACACACACACACACACACACACACACACACAGTCATATGTAGGTATATGTGTAAATGACTTACAGAATCCATTTAATGTTTCTCAGATGCACAAGTGTTTAGGACTGACCACGTTAGATTGTTAGCCTATCCAGGGGGCTTGTCCCTGGAGAAAACTGATTCTTCTCCTCTCAGCAACCATTGCATGACAGAGCTCCTCATCTAGGGTAAGACCTTGTGAAATTCCCTCATCCATACTGGGGTGTCAAATGGTGTGGTCATGATGTGGGTCTTGTTTAGGCAACTGTATTGTTAAGATTTCATAGGTGAAGATTCCCTGTCATTCTAGAAGATACTAGCAGAAGGCATCTTATGTGCTTACGTGTGGTTTTTTGCATGCTAAGACAGGTGTTCTTAGAGGCCAGAAGAGAGAGCCCCTGGGGCTAGAATTACAAGTTGCTGTGAGCTCCCCAACACGGATGCTGAGAACCAAGCTATGGTCCTCTGAAAGAACAGCAGTTAGCACTTGTAACTGTTAATCTGGCATTCAGGCCCAACATTTCAAAACCTTAACATTCTGTTACTGTTAGTTATAAGTGTGTAGAGAAATGGAAAAAAAAAAAAAGACTGTAAAGCTGATGTTTATTTAATATGCTAGAATTTAAAGCGTTAGAAACACTGAGAATGGAGGTGTTTTATTATGGTTCTTTGTTGAACATGCAGGAAGAGTAGCTTGAACACTGCCCTCTTTTGTAGCAGTAAGGGGCTACACTGCCACACGCACCCACTTTAGCCTATGTGCGGGGACACTGCAGGTTTGGGGGGTAATACAATTAGCAAGAGAACGCCAGCTGCTACACTCCTTTGCATAACTTACTATCTGGAAGGGTAGCCTAAGGGCCAAGTATTTAACGCCTTCCCAAGTTAGACCTACCAAAAGAGGGCATCAGATCTCATTACAGATGGTTGTGAGCCACCAAGTGGTTGCTGGGAATTGAACTCAAGACTTCTGGAAGAGCAGTTGGTGATCTTTTTTTTTGGTTTTTCGAGACAGGGTTTCTCTGTGTAGCCTTGGCTGTCCTGGAACTCACTCTGTAGACCAGGCTGGCCTCGAACTCAGAAATCCACCTGCCTCTGCCTCCCGAGTGCTGGGATTAAAGGCGTGCGCCACCACGCCCGGCTTGCAGTTGGTGATCTTAACCACTGAGCCAACTTTCTAGCTCCTGGCTCCCCAGGTTTTGATCTAGATCTCATGTTTCATCCTTTGCATAATCTCATGAAGAGTTTCTGAGAGTTTAACATGGAGATTTTGCTATTCTTTACTTCTAGGATATCGTTACCTTTTCTGCTGCAACCAGTTTTCTCCATGTGTTCACTTTCACCAAGTTCCTCTAGCTGGTGTCTGGAGCCTCTTACAGGATGTCAGGGTTGATGTTCCCACTGTCAGCTGACACTTGTGGCATTCCACTCATGATCCCATTTAGATTTCCCTGCCAAGTATATCACTTCGGGGTTAACTGCTGCCATTCCTTGCCAGCCTGCCAAGGCTCTCCACTTCTGTGAACTGTCCTTTGAAGTTGTCACCTAGAGATGCCACACACCCAAGGACAGCATATTTGCTGCCATACTTGAGACTGAACAGAAGATAGGGTGGCCAGTCACTGACAGTCATTGGGTCGACTCAATTGGTCATTGATCACGCTATGTTTCTGTCTTTTACTTCATAATTTTGGTCTTAAGAGATATCAACAAAATTTGTACTATGTGCAACTTCTGAGTTGAAATGAACTATGGTTTAAAAAGAAGAAAGTTGAGCCATAACGTTGGAGGAGGGTTGACTTTCAGAAGGATAGAAAATGATGCCACTCAGAGCTATCCAGAGTGAGACTATCTAGAACAATCCAGAGCTGGTAAGATGAGTCTAGACATGTCCATGACACACTCGTTCTTTCTTCTTCTTGCCTCCTCTTTCTTCCTAATTTTTTTAAAAGATTTTATTTATTTATTATATGTAAGTACGCTGTAGCTGTCTTCAGACACTCCAGAAGAGGGCATCAGATCTCATTACGGATGGTTGTGAGCCACCATGTGGTTGCTGAGATTTGAACTCAGGACCTTCGGAAGAGCAGTCAGCGCTCTTAACTACTGAGCCATCTCGCCAGCCCTCTTCCAAATTTTTAAGCATTTCATTTGCATTATGTCATCTCCAGACAGAGGCAAGGGGAATTTGTACTGTAACCTTATCAGTCCATTTTACTAATGCTGATTTGCGTTAAATATATTGGCTAAGATGGAATATTGAAATTATACTTAATTGTATTTTTCCATATTGTTCTCACATCCTATGACCAGAGATATTTGCATTGCTTAAATAGTGTTCTGTCAGCCAGGAGGTGGTGGCACACGCCTTTGATCCCAGCACTTGGGAGGCAAAGGCAGGCGGATTTCTGGGTTCAAGGCCAGCCTGATCTACAAAGTGAGTTCCAGGACAGCCAGGAAATACAGAGAAACCCTGTCTCGAAAAAACCAAACCAAACAAACAAACAAAATAGTGTTCTGTCATAACAAAAGGTTATGTTCCTGCATAAAACAAACAACCACCTTGCCTCTGTCGAACGACAATTTAATTGGTAGTTGGGGTATGGGGTAAACACAAAACTGATTATATTATTTGGAGAAATTAATAATGATGAGATTGTAAATGAGAAACATATAGACATCTGAATGCACATAAAAGATGATTGGCAGCTTTGGCCAGATGATGAAGTGGACAGGAAGTGCCTCAGGGCACAGTGCTCAAAGAGTGATGTCCTGTCACATGGAATTCTCTCACCACACATGTGTATCATGAATCTATCAATGGAGGAGACACTGGGCAAATCACAAGTAAAGAACATTCTGTGAAGAGAACAGTGGTTAGAGAACAGCAGGGTCATAAATGGTGAAGTGAGGTTTTTTTTAATGTTTGTTTTGTTTTACTGGTTTTGAGACAGGGTTTCTTCTATGTAGCCCCGGAAGTCCTGGAGTCTTCGAACTTACTATGTAGACCAGGCTGGCCTTGAACTCACAGTGATCCACCTGCCTCTGCCTCCTAAGTGCTAGGATTCAAGGTGTGTGCCACTACAGCTGGCTAAGGTGATTGAGGGTGTTTTGTTTTTTTGTTTTTTTTTTCAATTTTAGGGCTCTTTATTGTCAAGAAGTTTATTGCAGTACAGTGACTGGATTTCTGTTACTTGCAGTAAATTTTTATTCTAAGACTATCTATCATGTCTTCTTTCTTTCTTTTTTTTTTTTTTTTAAAGATTTATTTTATTTTATTATATGTAAGTACACTGTAGCTGTCTTCAGACACTCCAGAAGAGGGAGCCAGATCAGATGGTTGTGAGCCACCATGTGGTTGCTGGGATTTGAACTTATCACCTTTGGAAGAGCAGTCGGGTGCTCTTACCCGCTGAGCCATCTCACCAGCCCCCATGTCTTCTTTCTTTAAAAAAAAAAATTCAGCACACGCCTTTAATCCCAGCACTCAGGAGGCAGAGGCAGGTGGATTTATGAGTTCGAGGATAGCCTGGTCTACAAAGTGAGTTCCAGGACAGCCAGAGCTGTACAGAGAAACCCTGTCTCGAAAAAAAAAAAAATTCTATTTTATGTGTATGAGGTTTGGCCTGCATTTATGTATGTGCACCATGTGTGTGCCTGGTGCTGCCCATAGAGGTCAGAGAGAACACCAGGTCCCCCAGAATAGGAGTTATAGATGGTGTTAGTCACTGGGAATCAAATTCAAGCCCTCTGAAAGGGCAGCAAGTGTTCTTAACTTTTTTTTTTTTTTTTTTGAGGGAGCAGGGTCTCATTTATAGCTTAGGCAGGCCTTGAACTTGCCATGCAGCCAGGGATGACACTGAGTTTCTGATCCTTCTGCCTCTACTTTTCAAGTGCTGGGATTTTAGGCAGGTACTAATTACCAGGTTGAGTTTATTTGAGGACAGAACTCATGCTAGCCAAGCACTGTACTAAAGGAGCCACATCCCCAGCCCCTAAAGCACACTTCATTCTTTCATTCAGCAACTTTTCTGGGCACCTCCTGCTGGCTCAGTTACAGAACTGAGAGTTTATGCCCAAATCATTGAATCCATAGCCTCATGGACATCTCTGCAGCTCGTGCTGAGTTCTTCCAGAGAAAACTTTCTTTTTTTTTTTTTCCTCCTTCTGGTCAACCCTGCTCATTCTGGTCTTGCCCCACTCGCTCCGGCCGTCCCGTTCAGCCCCGCTCGCTCCAGCCAGCCCCACTCACTCCAGTCGGTCCCACTTGCTCTCTCCGGTCCAAGGATTCGTTTATTATTATTATTCATAAGTAGGCTGTAGCTGACTTCAGACCTGGGCGTCAGATCTCATTACGGGTGGTTGTAAGCCACCATGTGGTTGCTCGGATTTGAACTCAGCACCTTCAGAAGAGCAGTCGGGTGCTCTTACCGGCTGAGCCATCTCACCAGCCCCAGAGAAAACTTTCAAACGCGCATAACTACCTGATTTCCTCTTTCTGAAGAGACAAGAGAGCATGGTTGAGGTTCTGGTTCTGTGTAAGGAGGAGTCATGGCCGCGGAAGTAGGTTTAGAGGTAGCCCTCTACATAGGAAGCACTTTCTTCAGTTCTCTAAGCCTCCGTGACGTTCATGTGTAAATGTAATTTTTATTTATCTGATGTAATTGTTGTCTGGAAACTTACTGCCTCTGCCTGCCAACCTGGAAGCTTCTAGCCTCCGTACAATCTAATCTAATCTAGGCCTAGAATGTTTTCAGCCTCTGTGACTTGCTCCTGAGTAAGCTCACCCTTTCTAGCTCTGGCTGGCTGGTTCAACTCAGCTGTTCTGGCTTCAACTCCTCTTCAAATTGACTGATTCAATCTGGCTTCTCTCTTGGCCTCTGACTTTTTGCTCTGCTTGGCCTCACACTAACTTTGGCAATACATTCTAGACTTCTGGTTCCTTCTGTCTTCACCTGTGTCTAGCTTGTTCTCTCTGCAACCGGTCTCTGTAAAACTCGCCTGGTAAAACTGTGCCCTCACCCCATCTTCCCTTTCCTCTCTCTTCTCCCGAGAGTTGTGCATATCCTATTCTGTCAGATCTTTCTCTGATTTGTCATTTTGTCACTCAACTGGACATCACTTTCAAACATGGCTGCTTCTTTCCAACTAACTTTACCGGCATTGTTGGAGATTAAAGACGTGTACTAAGGGCATGTCAGTACTTCAGCTAGTTGTGGAACTAGAAACAGGTTTTTGTCCTCCTTTGAGTAAATAGCGCAACCTCCGGGTTCACAGTGTGATCACATATCCTGTAACATACATGACCACTGGACAGGTAGTGTACTAGTAAGAGTGCTTACCGAGCACCTGTGAGTTCTCCACATTCAAGGAAAGTACAACAAAACAAAATCAATCATTAAATCTCCTTTTCACTAATATTCAGATGAAAAATTTTTTTTAATTTCACACCCAAATTGAAAAATATGTACTAATTTTATTTATATGATCCCATTTTCCTCCATTGTTGAAAAGTTCGATTCTAGAAGAATTAGTGCCACAACTAAAGGCATTTCTTTTCCCCCTCTACCCTCCTTTTCTTTTCCTTCCACTTGAGTCTGTGGAGCACTCCTGCAGAGCTTGCCTGTCCCTAACACTTCCCTGAGCTGCCCTTTCCCACACAGCACTACACTCGAGAGCCTTGCACTTTTACCTAAATCTCCTCTCCAGCCTCACCTGCCTGGAGCATAAGCCCCAGGACTTTCTGTTGTCCGGGTAGCTGATTAACTCGCTGAGTGAGTAGACAGACTGCTTTTGCTCTTTCAGGGTGGTTTGTGAGCAGGAGAACGTTTTGCCTAGAATGTGCAAAACCCTGGGTTTGATCCTCAGGACTAAAAATTAATTAATTAGAGGACCCCCCCACACACACACACATCCTACCTCCTGAGGTTGCCTGTTTCCATTCTTTCTGCTGGCCCTCAGGGCTTCACTCCTGTTCCCCACTAATACCTGATTATGTTCCCCTTTTTCCCTCCCCTTCCCTTCTCCCACTCAGATCCCTCCCTTCCTCTGCTTCCCTCCCCCAGCACACCCCCCCCCAATTGCTTTCTTTTCCCTCCCAAGTGGGAATGACGCTTGGTCCCTTTGGCTTGTTAACCTTCTTGAGTTCTGTGGATTTTATCCTGGGTATTCTGTATTTTTGGCTAATATCCACTTATTAGTGAGTATATACCATGCATGCATCCTTTTGGGTCTGAGTTCCCTCACTCAGGATTCTATCTTCTTATTCCATCTATTTTCCTGCAAAACTCATGATGTCCTTGTTCTTAATAGCTGAGTAGTATTCCATTGTGTAAATGAACCACATTTTCTGTATCCATTCTTCTGTTGTGGGACATCTGGGTTGTTTCTAGCTTCTGGCTATCACAAACAAAGCCGCTATGAACATAGTGGAACATGTGACCCTGTGGCATGGTGGGTCATCTCAGGGACCTGGGAGATGAGAGAGGCTCAGGACTCAAAGAGAGGGAGCTTAGTTGAAATGCCCAACAGTGGGGAGAGGGAACTTATAGAGTTCACCTCCAGTAGAAGTGGAGGGATGGGGTTGCCATCCCACAGTCAAAAACGCTGACCTAGGATTGTTCCAGTCTACAGGAGCTGCAGGGACAAAAATGGAGAAGAGACTGAGGGAAAGGAGGTTCAGTGACAGACCCAAACTGGGATCCAGCTCAGGGGAAGGCTCCAAGGCCTAACATTGTTGATGCTTACAGACAGGAGCCTAGCATGGCTGCCCTTTGAGAGGCCAAACGAGCAGTGGAAAGAGTCAAATGCAGATACTTACATCCAACCAATGGACAGTAGTAGCCAGGAACCTCTGTGGTTGAATTAGGGAAAAGCTGGAAGAAACTGAGGGTGACCCCATAGGAAGACCAGCAGTTTCAACTAACCTGAACCCCTGAGATCTCTCAGACACTGAGCCACCAACCAGGCAGCATACACTAGCTGATATGAGGCTCTGCAACACATATACAGCAGAGGACTGCCTGGTCTGGCCTCAGTGAGGGAAGATGCACCTAACCCTCCAGAGACTTGAGGCCTCAGGGAGTCGGGAGGCCTGGTGGGGTGGGAAGAGGAGGGTGTGAAAACATCTTGGAGGTGGGGGAGGAGGAATGGGATGAGGAACAATTGGAGGGCAGACTGGTAGGGGGATAACGACTGGACTGTATAAAAAAGATTAAATAATAATAATAATATTAATTAAAAATAATTTTTTTTAAAAGAGTGATTTGTACAGGTTAATACGGAAAGTATCCCTTGAAGAAGCCTGGGTTTGAAAACAGCATTGAATTGACTCATCTCCCCGCCCTATGTACTTGTTGGATGTGGCCTCTGCAATCCACATTCTGAGGGCCTGAGCACTCCTGACAAGTACCTGTAGTGTTTGAAGGCAAGGTCAGTTGTTGCACAGACTAGACTCACCTCCAGTTCATGAGAACCAGGCCAAGTGCTTAACTTCCCAAGCACTGGGATTAGAGGTGTGAGTCCCCACATCCACCTAGACTTTTGCCTCTTGAGGTGAGGGTCTCAGTATGTAGCCCAGGCTAGCTTTGAATTCTCAGACTCACATGCTCATTTCACCCCGGACTCCAAAATCTGGCTCATGGCCACTACACACAGCTAGACTGTGTCGTTCCTCATCTGCAAGCCCTTCACTGAACTCAAGGCCTGGGACATGCTAGTGCCCCCCCCCCTCCGCCAGAATTGCTAGAAGACCAGTAACATTCATAGATGAATTCAAGATAGAATGGGAATCAAACGGGAGCATTGTAAATTCTACTTTTAAAACATTTTTTATTTACATTGGTGTTCAGCCTCCATGTAGGTCTGTGTGAGGTTGTCAGAACCCCTGGAACGGGAGTTATGGACAGTTGTCAGCAGCCTGTGGGTGTTGGGATTTGAACCTAGGACCTTTAGAAGTGGAGGTGGTCCTCTTAACTGCTGAGTCATCTCTCCAGCCCTGTAAATCCTACTTTTAAATGGTATTTTCGAGGAATAATCTAAGAACTGAAGATCACAGTGTCTGACGCTCACGCTCTGTGAAAACATACCTATTATTCTGAAAGGTACTGTGTCGGTTATCAGCGTGTTCAGCCTCAACTCTGCGTTCACTCTCCAGTACTTGCTCTGCAGCATTTCCCTTATCTGATCTATCTATCGATTGATCAGATCGGCAGTGTTATGATCTGTCCATAGAGTGCTAAAAGGGTGTTAAGGGAGGAGTGGTTTCCTCCTAGGTTCCTATTGTTCTTTTTTTGGGGGGGGGGTTTCGAGACAGGGTTTCTCTGTGTAGCCCTGGCTGTCCTAGAACTCACTTTGTAGGCCAGGCTGGCCTCAGAAATCCGCCTGCCTCTGCCTCCTGAGTGCTGGGATTAAAGGCGTGTGCCAACACCCTCCCGGCTGGTTCCTATTGTTCTTGTTGGCCTTTTCTAGTTCCTGTCATGCTATCCACCATGATAGCATGGTACAGGGATGATTTTTTCCTGCTGATCCTGCTGTGCCCTCAAAAATGAATAGTCTCTCAGTGACCACACAGTTTTGAGGCCACGCCCAGGGATCTTATCTTGGTGGCTGGTGACTCTTCCATGTAGCCTAAGTCTATGCTCACTGCAGGGCTGCAAATTCATTCTAAACTCTATCTACCACCTTGGGTCCAACCACACCAGTGAGGGAGGAGAGGCAGGATTTCCTTCTGCAGTCCAGGCAGGCCACAGCTTTGTTATTTTGAAACAGAGTCTCATGCAGCCTAACTCAGCCTTGAACTTTCTATATAGCCAAGGATGATCTTAAAATTATTGTGATTTGCACTAGCCTCCTGAGTGCTGGATAATGACAATTTTGAATCGGTGCTATTGAATAAAACTTATGGATAACACTAGATGTGGGATTTGCATCAAAGTGAGAAATCAAGATAATTATACCAAGCAATAGAATATGTGATGGCACTAGTGTTGGGATAGGAAAGATTTAGGGAGGCATGTTTTAGGAAATTAGGGAAGGCAGACAGATGTTGAGTTTTCTATTTTCATCATGTTTAAATACCCATACAGCATAAAAATGGACATATCACTTAGCAAGTTAGATTTGCTAACTTAGAGAAAACAAGAATATTTATATATATAATATTATATATATATATGCATATATATAATATACAATATTTGTCAGTGCATAAAAGTTTATTAAGCCACGGCTCTGGGTGAGATTGTCTAAAATCTCCACAGAGAAAGAAGACATGAGGGAGAGGAAGGAAGAAAGGAAGGAAGGTAGAAGAAGGAGGAAGAGTTTTGAGAGAAATTGAAAGTACTAGACAAGGAAGTCCTGCCTTCCACTTTAGCAGGCGGTTGGTGATCTTGATAAGAAACTCTTCAGGGCACCAGGATAAACAAAATCAGCTGCGAGGCTCTGCGCTCAGTCCCTCAAGGGCTCATCTTCTCAGCTCTTACTGATTAGATAAAAGTCTTCTATTCCTCCAAACACCACACTGGTCCACACCTTGTAGGTCTGATTTCCCCCTTTTACGTTGAATATTGATTGGTTCCTTGACAAATTGGAAAACCAAAGCGGAAACCGATGACACCTGAGATACTTCTGTTTCCTCGTATTTATATCAACAACTGTACGTTCCATCTAATCTCCAGGTACTGCCCTGACAAGTCCAGTTTTGCCAGAGCACTGATGACATAGAAATCCACCTGGGAACTGTGAGGATGGATAGAAGGCTAACTCCTCAGGACAGTGATGTTTTTGGTTTAAGATGGGAGCTACCCATCATCCTTTACTCTGCTTTGCTTGTGGCCCTGGTACTAAGTAGATGTCCCTCAAGCTCACTTTCTGCATCTACTTTTCTTAATAATATCTATCCTGGCCGGGCGTGGTGGCGCACGCCTTTAATCCCAGCACTCGGGAGGCAGAGGCAGGAGGATTTCTGAGTTCGAGCCCAGCCTGGTCTACAAAGTGAGTTCCAGGACAGCTAGGGCTATACAGAGAAACCCTGTCTCGAAAAAAAACCAAAATAAATAAATAAATAAATAAATAAACAAATAAATAAATAAATAAATAAAATAATAATATTTATCCTGACCTGACACTGTGTGGTGTAATTTCTGTTTACTATCTACCTTACCCTCCTCACATACATCCCATAGAATGGAAGCTCTATGAGGTCATGGATTTGAGGGCTTTGTCCAGCTCAGCTGTATCTGCTCCTCTTGTCAAGGCAGTTCATGCACGTGCACAGACACAGGTTGACAATGCCATCTATAGAGTAGATGCCCTGGATTTATTCAGTGAAACAAAAAACAAAAACAAAAAAGAAGCAAGCAAACAAACCCTCAAAAACTGTGCTGGATAAAAGTAAGGGGAATAATCATGTAAAGAAAAACAAGATGCCAGGCAGTGGTAGCACACGCCTTTAATCCAAACACTTGGGAGGTGGAGGCAGGTGATCTCCAAGTTCGAGGCCAGACTGGTCCACATCGAGTTCCAGGATAGCCAGGGCTACATAGAGAGACCCTGTTTGGAGTTGGAGGGTGAGGGGAACAATAACAAACCAACAAAGAAAAATGAGTTAATTTTTTCATCAAAAGTAAGAACGTCATACCATATAATAAATAAGATTATGGTAATAAACTCAGAACAGATTTTGACAAAAGTTTTAAGAAGCTAGACTGTACTTCAGGCACCAGCACTAAGAGATATGGTTACTCAGTCAGGCCTTTCTAAGTCAGTGTGGTGAGGTAGAAAGTTTGGCAGGAATACATCTCTAACAATATCTGTGCCTTCCTTCTGAGACCAGGAAAAGAAGGAACATTTTGACAAAACATCTGAAGGTCAACTCCAGGGCCATCAGCTCAGAAACAAGGTATACCCAATGCTATTCAGAACAACAGCTTCTAAAATATAGTGATTGGATGTAAATCTAAAAATATGTCAAAGATAAGAGGAAACTGCTGAAACAAAGACTAAGTAGACAAATCGGGATATATATGTATGTATATATATGTATGTATGTATATATATATATGTATGTATATATATGTATGTATATGTATGTATGTATATGTATGTATGTATATGTATGTATATGTATGTATATGTATGTATATGTATGTATGTATATGTATGCATGTATATATATGTATGTATATATATGTATGTATATGTATGTGTATATATATGTATGTATATATATGCATGTATATATGTATGTATATATGTATGTATATATATGTATGTATATATAAGTATGTATGTATATGTATATGTATGTATATGTATATATATGTATTATGTATGTATATATGTATGCATATATATGTATGTATATATATGTATATATATATATATATATATATATATATATATATATATATATGTATGTATGTATATATATATGTGTATATATGTGTTCATGTCCATATCACCATAGGTAGTTATGTCAGTTCTAGCCTGGGAGTGTAGCTCAGTGATAGAGTAATTACCTAGCATAGCATATATACGTGAAGGCTTGGGTTTGCTCTCCATTACCCAAAAGAAAAGAAAGGGGGGCAGAGTGGGGAGGAAAAAAGAAGAGCAAGAGCTACTACTAATTCAAAACTCCAGCAAGTTGTTTTGTAGACTTTGACAATGTGATTCAAGAATTATAGGGAGAGACAAAGATTATAGAAGAGCCAAGAGTTGGATGATTGACCTCACCCAAATCTAAGACTATGTATTGTCTAAGGCTATAGTCATCGAGACTGTGTGTCTTCCTCTGTTGTTAGCAGGATGGCTCAGGTGTTACTGAAAAAAGAAACAGCTTCCCCAAACTGTCTGCCTCAGACTGAACTCTGAGGGTCTTAGGGGCTCAATCTGTCTTTTTTCCTCTTAGAGATAGGGTTTCTCTGGTGATCCTGGAACTCGCCCTGTAGACCAGGCTATCCCTGAACTCACAGAGATTCAACTGCCTCTGCCTCCTGAGTGCTGGGACTAAAGGTGTGAGCCACCACTGCCTGGCAAATCTGTCTTTTTTTTTTTTTTTTTTTTTTTTTTTTTTTGAGACAGGGTTTCTCTGTGTAGCCCTGGCTGTCCTGGAACTCACTTTGTAGATCAGGCTGGCCTCGAACTCAGAAATCCACCTGCCTCTGCCTCCCGAGTGCTGGGATTAAAGGTGTGTGCCACCACTGCCTGGCAAATCTGTCTTTTAAAGAGTTTTGTCAAAACCTGTATTTTATTGGTGAATGAACAGCCAAAGAGATCAGTGTTGGTTGCAACTTTATGGCAGTCTTCAAAAGGCAAAACTCCAGGAGTAAAAAGGCAAGTGTTCGCAGAGAGCAGAGAGGTGGAGCATAGGGCTGAAGTCACATGGAGATGTGTGCATTTAATATTCAGTTACACTAAAACCCTAAAATTGCTCTATGAAATTAAGTCCATGAAAAATTACAGCTGATGAGTCTCTTGACTTCTATGGTGATGACTAACTGCTCTTTGTATGGCTTTGAGGCCTGCTCTGCAGGAGGGCATTCAGGCCTGCTACTGTAAACTCAGTCAAAACCCCTTACCGGAAAAGGCCTTAGGAGTTAGGGGAATTTAAGTGTTGCTGTTTAGCTAAATTTGACACCCCACCAAACTGCCTTCTAAATATTTATGCACAAACCCATAGACATGTGCTTAGCCGTCTCTAACCAGAGAGGCTTCCCTGTGCAATGAACTACAGTGAGTGCTGAGAGTCATGGAGAATAAGTGGTGACTGGCCCTCAGTCCTACGCAGGACTTTCATACTACCGCTTAAGGCTCAGGGACCACTGCACAAGAGGAGACAAAAAGGAATGGAAGAGCCAGCAGATAGTACAAAGGGCTTGGACGTGTTATCCTCTGAGCATGACACCGCCATTGCAGACATTCTGTCACAGCGGCTGCAGTTGCCTGCACAAGACTGGTTCTGCCCTGGGTCAGAGAGGAGCAGTCAAGGCCTCCCCTTACCCTGTTGAACTGCTGACTCCTGCGGAGTTCTGCCTAAGGATGTGTTGTTTTGGTTAATGTATGGCCTGCCTTACAAGGATACTTTAGCTGGGTACTCAAGGATTGAATGTATTAGGTTCCAGTGAATGGTTCGAAACCCAAGGGCACACAGACAGACAGTAGTAGGTCACAGGACAAAATGAAAAGATATAAATGTAAGAAAGAGAAAAGAGAAAGAATGGAGATATGCATGTGAGATATAAAGGTGAGATGAGAAAGAGAAAGGAAGGAGGAGGGGGATTGATGGGATGGAGGTGATGGATGTGTGAGACAATATATTATATACATACATGAAATTGCAAAGAACTAATTTACCAAGTTTTTTTTTTTTAAAGAAAAAAAAGACACATTACCTTCAATTACTTATTTATTTTAAAATAAGAGTAACAATATAGATAAACCTTAAATATCATACACACAGTCAGACAGATGCACGCCTTCTACTTGTTCCTAGCAGAATGGCTGAATTCACAGAGAACGCAGGATGTCTGTTGTCAGGAGCTGGGGAGGGAAGGAAGGAGAGAATGATGGTGGAATGGGCACAGAGTTTGGCTTGGGAAGATGGAGATGTTGTACAATACATAAGTATGCTTGAAGGTCACTAAACAACTAGAGATGTTAAGATGGAAAATTTTGAGTATGCACAATTTTACACAATAAAAGAATTTAAAAATGGGTCATTTCATGTTAATGTATGTATTTTTACATTTAGCTATTTTTTCCAAACAAAAATATCAGTAAGAGGAAATGGCATTGTTTTACATTTGCAACCCTCCCCTACCCCCAGCATTTGGTCTAGTAGAAGATAGCTTGATTCTGTATTTGTTTCTGTTTTCAGTCTGTTACAATGTGTTGCTTTGGCTAATGTAAAAGATAATTTAGCCTCACAAAGATACAGTGTGTGGTGTGGGATGGTCATTTCGAATACCCTTTCAGTAATTGTGAGTACTTTAATACTTCTTTAATGGTACAGCAAAACTTGACAAGTCAGAGCTTCTTAAAATATAGGCTTACTCAGTAATTCATATCTTCCAAATGTCACATTTCAATGTATGTCAGAAAAAGACATTTGTTGATATCACCACCAATCCCAAAGAAAAGTCTTCAAGTACTGGGAAGATGTTAAACTCCAAGAATGTAAATGCGTTTTCCAAAAATTTTAGTTTTTTGCAAGTGCAAATTTTATCAGTATGAACAAACCTAGTCAGTTATTTCTTAGGGATTGACGGGCTCACACATATTAGTTTAGAAAGTATCTGTTGGAACACTAAGACTAAGTGATCACAACTGGCTTTGGATTCTTCAGCTAAGAAAACCCAGTAGTAGAGCCGGGCGTGGTGGCGCACGCCTTTTATCCCAGCACTCGGGAGGCAGAGGCAGGTGGATTTCTGAGTTCGAGGCCAGCCTGGTCTACAGAGTGAGTTCCAGGACAGCCAGGGCTATACAGAGAAACCCTGTCTCGAAAAACCAAAAAAAAAAAAAAACAACCAAAAAACCCAGTAGTTCAGTTTTACAAAACACTAGGCAATACCTATTTCTACTATAATAATAAACTATTGGAGACTAAATGTCTGTGTTAGGTTTCTATTGCTGTGAAGAGACACCATGACCAAGGCAACTCTTATAAGGACAACATTTAATTGGGGCTGGCTTACAGGTTCAGAGATTCAGTCCATCATTATCAAGGCAGGAAGCATGGCTGTATCCAAACAGAAACTGGAGAAGCTGAGAGTTCTACCTCTTGTTCTGAAGGCAGCTAAGAGAAGACTAGAACCCATGTGGTTAGGAGGAGGGTCTCACTCCCCACCCCCACAGTGACTCACTTCTTCCAACAAGGCCACACCTCCTAGTAGTGCCACTCCCTGGGCCAAGCATATTCAAACCACCACACCAAAGGTTTTGTCTTTTGAGATTGAACATGAGACAAAAATGTCAGCTTTTGTTGCTTCTATGCAACAAAACAAAACAACTCCCCTCCCCCGCCCTCCTGCCCTACCAGATCTATTTTCAGAAGTTATACCTTTGTAAGATGTATGTGTGTGTGGTGTTGAGGATTAAATCACAAACAGTAGGCAAATACTCATCTATCTCTGAATCAATAGCTAGCCCCACTTACATCTATTTTAATAAATAACAGAAGGAAAAGAAATCAAGATTTGGAGCCAACATTGTAGCACAGGTCTTTAATTCCAGAATGTGGGAGGCAGAAGCAGGTGGGCCTCTGTGAGTTCAAAGCTAGCCTGGTCTGCATAGTGAGATCTAGGCCAGCCATAGCGACATAGTGAGACATATTTCAAACAACTTTGGGAAATAGAACAAGTAGATAATATGAGACTCAAAAGTGGTGTAGCAATAACACCCATTTACCATCTTATTTGCTGAGGGTCCTTTTCTTCGTCTATGTATGTTTTTCTTCCTAATCCATCTCCTGAGACTCAACAGAACATGATGTCGGGTTCCTTAATTTCCTCCATTCATGCAATAATGGTTGCCTGAGCACGTATGTGTAAGGCACTTAGTAGGCCCTGTACATTATAGAGTAGATAGATGCAGGACTCAACAGATTTTTGTTGATAGTTGCTAATTATCAGCTATTTAATTACCAGCTATTTCTGATACGATGTGGTTTTCTTTTCTCTCGAATGCCAAGTACTGGGCACCATCGGTCCAATTGACAACGCTGTGAAAATGAGGACATCAAGACACAGAGATTGATTTAAACGGCTTGCTCAGGGCCATGTACTTCTTCACAGGCTGTGTGAGGATTCAGACCCCCCTCCGGCTTCTCTCCTGCACTGAGATGCTAGGGGGACTCATTCAGATTGACTGGATTTCATATTTCATTTAAACGCTCTCATTTCACTGCTTCGACATCCACCTTCTCCGACTCGGATTTCAGGACCCGGAGTCTGAATTGGTTTACTTCCACTTCAGACACTGTCAAGATAAATTAGACACCAAGGGTCCATGACACCATCCGAAGCAGGGCTGCTATTAGCAGAAAATATGTAAGCAGTTTTGTATTTCAATATAGTGCGGCACTGCTTGGGAAGACATATTTTCCTACTAAAAACGAAAGTGGGAATAATAAAACCGAATGAGTTTTGAATATTAAAAAGATCAGAATTTGGTTTTACTACATCTGCAAGTGAGCATAGCCAAAAGAAGGGAGGCAACAGTAAATATTTTTATCACCTTTCGGCGCATCTACGAGCCATTCCTCTGAATAAGACCTGACAGGTTCCTGACTGTGAGCGGAGATAGGCTAACAACTCGGATGCTACATAAACTTGCATCAGATACAAGCTCCCTTTTGCTGCACTCATCCATCCATAGCCTAGCCTGCTCAGCTGACAAGGCGTGTTATTAATACAGCATACTGTACCACGGGTGCATTGCCCTACATGGTGTTTATCTTGTTGGGAACTGTAATTGTCTGAAACAATGGCCTCCGTGAGAAGATGTGAAATGTTATGAGCTGTATAAAGATCAAAATAGTTTGTAGTTGTGGGCAAAGAATTAAAAACCCGAGCGTAGAGTTTGTGCTACGTCGTAGTTAATGCAGCTCGGAGTTAATGATTTTGGTCATTAATGATTTTAATTTTTATTTCTTTTCCCGTTCCTATAAGGTAACTGAATTCTGAGCCAAGCCTTGTAGAGAAACAAAGATTCCCTCTCCAGAATGTTAAGTCCCACTTGGGTGTCCCCACCAATGTCTCCCCAGCCTATGGCACACACTACTCAGAAGGGACTGAATATATAATTGTTTAATATAAAAAGAGGGGGAAAAAAAGGAGGGCCAGGGGTTTAGCCAAGCTATTATCAGAGTTTTCCCTAGATGGAAGGGAGGAAGATAAAAAGAAAGAACAGCGCCCAATTTCCGGAGAATGGGATTAGTAGGGAAGGAGCCTGCGGAAATGGGAGTAGTTCTCCCACCGAGAGGCTAGAGACACCACAATGCCTCCCGCAGAGCTGAGTTTTACTATGTCTGCAAAGGAGAACCCCTATTGTGCACTGAAGTGCTAGGGTCTGGTCTCCTCACCTGGAAGCATCTGGACCTATTCTTGTGTCTCTCAGGTTGGCTCTTGGAGAACAGTGACAGGGGCTTCAGTGAGTCTAGTAAATGGGGGAGTAAGTGGAAGAGGGTGGGTTAGAAAACGCAGTGGGGGCAGGGCGAGCTAAGATGAAAGCAAAGTCAAGAAGACAGACCCAGGGCCAGATCTTGAAACAGCTTTGAGTTACCTGTCCACTGAGATAGTAAAGGAGGAATCTGGGAGAGGACAGGGCCATTTAGAGTCCATTGAGAAGACACAAATGAATATTCTGAGGTACGAGAAAGTAAAAAGGAAGGCTCCTATGGCTAAAGCCACAACCACTTTGCCTCTGCTGCCACTCTGGTTTTTTCCTGGCGAAGTTTGATGCTCTTTGAATTACACCCTTGCATGTACTTTCTCTGAGCAGCATGGTGGATAGATTGTTTTGTTTTGAGACAGGGTTTTTTTTCTGAGTGGCCCTGGCTGTCCCAGAACTTGCTCGGTAAACCAAAAATTCACAGTGTGTTCTGAGTGCAGGGATTAAAGGAATGCACCATCACACCTGACACATAATAACTAGATTACAGGTGGTGTTCCTCTTACAAATAATCAGTTGAGGGTGGTAGGTCGAATAATACTGCCCAATAGGTCCCAGTTCTGTTAGAAGTCTCTAGAAAGAGCTTTCCTCCAGTGAGGAAGAGAAACACATTTCCTTCACATTTGATGCCAAGACTTTTGCAGTGAGGAATTACTGTCATTTGAAGAAGGGAACTGCAGAAAGAAGTGTTTTGAGGACCTGTGAATTATTCCTAACCATTCCCAGGCTACCATGGAATGGCTCAGAAGATAATAAAATCCTCACCTTTCAAAAGGCACCCTCAAGGCAGGACTTTTTCTGTTGCTGGCCATGTTGCTAGCTTGATCTTTTCTACTAATGCAGAAGATAAAACTTGTTTTACAAACGTGAATGCTTAGGTTTAAAACACCCAAAACACTCTCCCTCATATCCTTTATCTTCTTTCCTACCCTACTAGATTCAGACAAGCATAAAAGACAGAAAGCCTCTCTCCCTTCCCCCAGAGACTTTAATCCCAGATCAAGCTCAGAGTAGTTGGCTTTCTCTTCCCTGGGACCTCTTCTGTCCCAGAAGGTTCTTCACTTACCCAGTACACAGTTTCTGGAGCCTTGCCTATCATAGGTTACACAGGCATACATGTCTGAAAACCTCTGTCACAGCTTAGCCTCAAGTGGGGAGCCCACCCACAGCACTATTTTGTACCTAATGGTGCTCTGTAGCACTGAAGCAGAAATATTGTAGTCAGAGCATGTGGAAATGGCTAGGACATAGGCATGGGAGAGGGTCTGAGAGTGCAATTAGCTGGGTTGACTAGATTATAATTCTTTTTTTTTTAATTATTAGATATTTTTTATTTACATTTCAAATGTTATCCCCCTTCCTGGTCTCCCTCTGAAGTCCCCCTCCCTTTATTCCCTCCCTCTAATTTTTATAAAAACCACATAGTACTTACTAGATAACTCTACCTGTAGTTCCTATGTGTACATTAGACTGAACGGAGAAGATGAGACGATAGGCAGATGGTCAAGTGGCTTTCTCTCATCGAATTTTCCCTCTAGTGCCTTTCAACGGTATCATTTCCCCACACCCCCTAAAACCTAAACCTTCTATATTTTCAATTGGTTCTTTTAGTTTATTTTTATAACACTCCTTGAGACAGGGAGAGTAGCAGGATAGTTTTATTTAACTTGCCAAGAAGCAAGACACAAAGAGATGATCTGACTTGGCCACCATCCCAGAGGGCATCTACGGCAGAGCCAGGATGGTCTTTTAGTCCTCTGGGCTTTTGGGCTTTTGTTCTGATGTCCCTGCATATAATTGTTTTGATAGCAATTTCTCTGGTTCTCTCTCACTAGCCTAATCACGTGTGTCAATCATATTCAAGAACATCAAGGGCCTAAGGGTCAGCCAGTCTCAAGAGAAACAGAATCCAAAAGGAGAAAATAAGGCATTTTCTTTTTCAAATGTGTTTGTCAGTCGTAGCCTCATAAATCTGACAGTGTATGCAGGAGGAAGTTGAGGACCTCCGCCCTAGGCTGCAGATAGAATAGGGTCTATGAAGCTTTCTGACTACAGCTTAAACCAAGTGAGCGAGAACCCTCAAGGGGATCAATGGGTTCTCCACCCAGCCTCTGAAGAACCAGGAAGGAAGTCCTCCTTTCCTTCCTCTTCATAGATTCACCCCTGTAGCGTCCCTGTATAGTCTCGGGACACACAAGTGTGGTGGAGAGCACGTGCACACCTCCTACTCGACCCTTGGCCATCTTGCTCCACTTCACTTTCACTTTACAGAGCTGAATCCTGGGGCCCAGGAGGGCTGCGCCCAGGAAAAGGCCACCGGGCACACGGCGACCTCCGGGCTCGGACCCCGGAGTGCGCGTGCGCGCCGGCCTCGAGCCGCGCCCGCGCGGGGAAGCCCCGGGGCTAATCTCCTGCCACTCATCCTTGGGGGACGCTGGCGCTCGGGCCACAGCGCCTGGAGCCTCGCGCTGGGGCCCAGCTGGGCCGCACGCGGAAGGACAAATAGTCCCGACGGCTGCTCCGCGCGCCCCTCCGAGACCGCGCTCGCCCCGCCCGAGCAGCCCGGCCTCGGCCTCGGGCGGCGGGAAGTGGGCGGCCGCTCGACCCCCCGCTCCTCCCTCTGGGGCCTGGCGGGTGTACGAAGCTCCTCAGGGAAAAGTAATTGGATTCCGGGCTCGGCGCTGCCGGGAACGGCGGAAAGCCGCAGCTGAGGCTGCAGCGCGTGGGCGGAGGAGGGCGCGGCGGGGGAGGGAAGGGTGCAGACGCCGCTGGGCTCTCCCGCGCCCTGGCGACCTGGCCAGGGCAGGCCGCGGCGGAAAGCCGGCGGCCGCGGGGAAGGGCATGCACGCTTGCCCCAGGGGCTCCCCCGAGTGCGACGTCCTCACGCCTTTCCTAGTCTGTGGAGCACACCTGGCTGATGACACACGCCCAAAGAAACGTTTGGGAAAGCTGAAGCCTGTCAGCATCCCTCAGGGTTTCCCTCCAAGCTCTGATGTGCAGCTGAGGTGGAAGAAGAGCCTTTCTTTCATCCAGTGTGCAAGTGGAGAATTCCTCTCCTTCACAGGGAACACATAAGGAAAGTGCCTCAAGTCTTTGCTTTGGTGACAGACTCCCTCTAAGTTCCCTTCCCACCCCCCACCCCCCCGGGAAGATTTATCACTAGTGGGAGCCTTAAAGAGGGATTATTGTTTTCTGCTTCCCCCCGGCTGAAATGGTAGGAATGTTCCAGAACTTGTAAATGACTAACTCTGCAGCTCTTTTGTTGTATGTTTTTTTCTTCTTCTTCTTTTAATTCCCTTTACTACATCTCACACATCGACTCACTAGGCTTTTATAGAGGAATTTCTCATGTACCAGGCTCTATTTTGCTTATCAGGGACATAACAGTGAATAAGCCCAAACGTTCTGAGCTCTTGGACTTCGTTACATGCGATGAGACACACAGTTGAGTGTCGTGTGATGTTACGTGCTATGAAACAAACAATACTGCAGGGCAAAGGAGGATACAGGTAGAAGACATGCGCAGTGTGTAGCTTAGACGAGTTGATTTAGAGAGAGATTTCTTTTTTTTTTTTTTTTTTTTTGGTTTTTCGAGACAGGGTTTCTCTGTATAGCGTTGGCTGTCCTGGAACTCACTCTGTAGACCAGGCTGGCCTCGAACTCAGAAATCCACCTGCCTCTGCCTCCCGAGTGCTGGGATTAAAGGCATGCGCCACCACGCCTGGCTTAGAGAGAGATTTCTGAGGAAGTTGTGCTTACAGCAGGTGTGAATGAAAGACGTTAGACAAGCCAAACATACCTAGACAGGTAACTTCCCAGACTTAGGAAAGAACAAATCCAAAGGCTCTGAAGCCGGGAAAAGTCGAGTGAGCGACTTAGCAAGAAGTGAGGAGGCCAACATGATCGCAGCTCTGAGCACCGCTCTGAGCATTGACAGTTGGAAATGAGGGTGGAAGGGCCATATAGACCAATGGTATGAAGGCCTCGGGTTGCTTTTAGATTTTGAAAATTTTTATGTGTATATGTGTTTTGCCTGAAGGCAATGTATATGAATTATGTACGTGCAGAGGTCAGAAGAGAGTGTTGAAGCCCCTCAAATTCAAGTTACAGATAGTTGATTGAGTCACTATATAGGTCCTGGAAGCTGAACCTAGGTCCTCTGCAAGAACAACGAGTACTCCCTACCCCTCACCCCCACTTTTAATGTGAAACTTTTGGAGAGTTTTATGCTCTGAGTTTCCAATCTCTCTCCTTCTCCATCAGACACTAGGATTGGCTCCAATGTCCCACCTATCTCTCCTGGTCTCTAACAGTAAATGCTAGTTTCTGCTTTTTTCCCTCGCCCTCCTGCATTCATTTACCGCCAATGCTTCAAGTGGTTCTTATGAGCAGACCCTTAACTGTAGCACCAACTTTACTCCTAGCTGCTATAGACTTCATTAATTTATTTGAGATAAGGTTTTACTATATCGCCTTGGATGGTCTGAAACTCTGCATACCAGGCTGGCCTTGAACTCACAGAGACCACCCCCCCTGCTTCTGCCTCCCGAGCACTGGGATTAAGGTGTGTATGCCACCATGCCTGGCTGTTGCGGTTGTTTACATCAACTTTAGTTCATCACTATTCTAACATATCCTACCTTCTCCGTGATTGCAACAGGTCAAAAACTAATCTTGCTGTTTTGTAAAACTTATATAACTCCTTTCTCAATAATACCGATTTGATCTCTGCCACCCACACTAAAATGTTTGTCATTGTCAACGCACTATTTCTTCTTACTTATTTTAACCTGGCCTGTTGTCAGGACCTTTAGCGTATCATTCGAAGTACCTCATATCAAATTCCTTCCTGTATCTCCACTTCATGCTTTTTGCCTAAGACCTTGAACACTGCCAGCCAGGATCAGTTCAACCGTCTTTTTATGGTCTTTCCGACTCCCTTTTCTCTCTGTTCCAATGCTACTTGCCAGAATAATTGCTCACTTTTAGCACATCTCTTCATGCCCAGATAGCTTTATGGGTATATTTTCTCTTGCATTAAATTTAAACTCTGGTGACTGACTTTCAAGCTCGTCCTCCAGTCATGATTTCCTTCTGTCTTTGACCCACTCTTCAGCCTGCTTCCTCAGTAGGTTAGATATGTCCAAAAAGAACATTCCTATTCTTTTACTTCTTCGTATGTGTCTATGCATCTACCCTTATATAACCTAGTATTTGCCTCATCTGAATGTTATAAATGATGGAAATATAACTTACATTTGCTTAAATAGGAAGAGGAATCTTATTCGCTTCTGATCCTAGAGTGAAATATGCGAGACTGCCTAACTTAAGTGGTTCTCAACTTTCCTAGTGCTGCAACCCTTTATAGAATTCCTCCTGTTGTGGTGACCCCCAACCATAATTTTTTTTGTTGCTGCTTTATAACTATAATTATTGCGAGTGTTATGAAATGTAATGTAAATGTCTGGTATGCAGGATATTTGATATTTGAACTCTGTAAAAGGATTGTTTGACCCCCCCCACACACACACACATACCACACACACACCAAAGGGTCATGACCTACAGGTTGAGAATCACTAGTCTAACTGCTTAAGAACAGAAGTTGTTAAGGTTCAAGTCATGGCATCTGTGTCAGCTGAGTCCTGGTAAGGGCTCTCAGCTGTCAGTTCATCGCTATGACAACAGTGGAAATGTGGGCAAAAGCAAGTAGCCACATCTCAATATAGGCAGCTGGAGAAAGGCTGGGTGGGGCTAGGCTCCTGCTTTTATAGGAAAACTTTCCAGAAATCTAACCAAGGTCTCATGAAAAACACTTTAATCTCTTTCAGGCAAGGGCATACCCTCTGTTGCCTTAAGAACCTCTCACTTGGCCTTACCTCCTAGTAAGTTCTATAGTACTTCCTGAAACACTACCCTGGGGCTGAGTGTTCCAACACACAAACTGTTAGGGAACATACAAACCATAGCAGGAATTTATTGGCTCATATCACTGAAATGTTCAAGAGTGTTAGACATGGCTTGTGAAAGCATTCACATTATGTCACCAAGATTTAATTTCTCGAATTCTGACTCCCCACAGATGAGTATCCAGCGCTTCTAGATTGACAGCAGCCTCGAAACATCAGGATGTGTCTTCCTAACTCAGTCGCTGTTGCCTAGAGAATGACATGTTTAGATTGGTCTAAAGTGACTGACAAACCTATTCTGGACATGTGAGTCTGTCAGGAGTGCACGAATGACACAAGATGATGTCACTTGAAACAACAGTAGCATAGTTATGAGAGAAATGTGGATGTGTTTTTAGCAACAGCAGATAAACTGTATGTTCTCCTGATGTCTCATGCATATACTCCATAAATAAATGCAGCAATAGTATTTTCTTTTTTCTTTTGTTAATTTTGTGATTATATTTATGTACAGAAAACTTAGGAGTATACATCTAACCCAGTTTAGTGGTGAGGGGTTTTTTTTTGGTTTTTTTTTTTGTTTGTTTGTTTGTTTTGTTTTGTTTTTTTGTTTTTTTTGTTTTTTTTTGGTTTTTTGAGACAGGGTTTCTCTGTATAGTCCTGGCTGTCCTGGAACTCACTTTGTAGACCAGGCTGGCCTCGAACTCAGAAATCCACCTGTCTCTGCCTCCCGAGTGCTGGGATTAAAGGCGTGCACCACCACGCCCGGCTTAGTGGTGAGTTCTTTAGCCTTTGCCTTTTCAAACTTGGCAATCAGAGCCACAGACTTGGGACCCAGAACATTCACTGCCTTCCCAATGGCTGTGGATTTTGTCGTATCTGTCATTATAATTGGCCCTAATAGCTTCCATCATCTTAGCCAGAGCACCCTTGTCTTCTGAGTTAACCTGTGTGAAGGCAACAGTGGTGCATGCCTTCCTGTGGACCAGATGCCCAAGCCTGGCCTTCTCTTGATGATGTAGGGCACCCCCATCTTTCGACACAGGGCAGGCAGGAAAACCACCAGCTCAATGGGCTCTACATCATGGGCAATCACCACTAGCTGAGCCTCTTTGTTCCCCACCAAGGTGGTGACTGCTTGTCCCCTTTGCCAGCAGCTTTCTTCTCAGCACAGGCCAGTAGCCTTTGCTTCCTCTCTTGCTTTGTCTCTGGCCTATACTTGTGGACAAGCTTAAGCAGCTGAGTAGCTCTTTGCCTGTCCAGTGCCTGGGTGAACTGGTTAATGGCAGGAGGTACTTTGGGCCACTTATAGAGGATGGCTCTTTGCCGATGTAGCCTGACGTAGTGGAGTCATTTGACGAAGCGTGTTAGATCTCTTTTGGGCTGGATGTCCTACCCAGTGCTGAAGTTCTTGGGCCTTTTCTCAAACAAAGGATTGACCAACTTTTTGGCCTCCTGTTTCTTGACAACGGTGAGGGTAAGGGGCCATCTTCTTCCCCTTGGCCTTCTTTCCTTTGGGCATCTTGCTCTGCTGGTAGACAGAGCAATCTGGATGTGAAGTGCCTCTCCTAGACTTGTGTCTTTGAACACCAGGTTCCCAGCTAGTGGCTCTGTTTGGGGAAGTTGTGGAATCTTTAGGAGGTAGATCCTCACTAGAGGTCTGGGTCACTGGAGGCTTCATAGCGAGCCCCTCCCAACTTCCTGTTCACTTTTTGCTTCCTAAGTGTAGATGCGATGTGACCAGCCAATGGAATGGTAAAGCTCCCCCCACTTCAGTTGCTTTTGTCAAGGCATTTAATCACAATGACTGGGGGAAAAGTAAAGATACTGTAGGGCAGTCTTTCCCATTTTATAGCAATCTAATCCTTCAGTCTGTTCACCTAAGGATACACGATTTAGTTACCTACAAAAGTACTAACATTTGATAACTTAAAAATAGATGACACTAAACCAAAAAAAAAAGCAAAGCCGGGCGTGGTGGCGCACGCCTTTAATCTCAGCACTCAGGAAGCAGAGGCAGGCGGATTTCTGAGTTCGAGGCCAGCCTGGTCTCCGGAGTGAGTTCCAGGACAGCCAGGGCTACACAGAGAAACCCTGTCTCGAAAAACCAAAAAAAAAAAAAAAAAAAAAAATAGATGCCACTGAGGGAAAGCTGCTACTTGGAAAAATGAATAACGACAAATGCACAATGGGCTGCAAGACACAAGCATGGATCATAGCGTGCTCGACAGTAAAGCAAGAGTTTCCTAACATGGGAAGGGAGGAAGTTCTCCCATCATCTGGATGCCATGTGTTCTATTCCTGGAGGAGCTCTCCTCTGTTCTCCATAGTCACATCTGAAATGGACATGAGGAAGACAGTCTGCCAGGAGTCACACCCCTTCAGCATTCACTTTCTTGGCACAGTGAGGCTGGGAAAAAGCCACCCACTTTGGCAAAAATAACTAGCTTTTACCAAACTCAGTTGTGATCTCTTTCTGTTGGGTAGACTTGTTGTTCTTAGGTAGCCATCTATCCCGGAACTACGTTTCTCAGCCTTGGGTTGATCTTACTAAAACTCTGTAGTTATCTTCATGGAAAGTCATGTTTCTCCCTTTTACCCAGTGTGTTTGTCAGTCAGGCTCAGTGAGTAGAGGTGCCTGAGTTCAATCCCTGGGTCTTAGGAGGTGGAAGGAGAGAACTGATTTCTACAGGTTGTCTTTTGACCTCCACAAGTGTGACACACATACTCACACACACACACACACATGCATGGTTGCAGTTACCCATAAATGCATATATAAACAAATGGAAAGCAATAATTAAGTTAGCCTTTCTAATCTTTTCCCAACCTCTGGCTGCTGTGAAAGTAAATTTGAAGAAAACCTACTGACTAAGACCTCTGTCATTAGACTTTAAAGAAGATATTAAACTTTTATTTTTATTCTATTTCTTAAGTATGAGTCTTTTGCCTGCATGCATGCCTGTGTACCACTTGCATGCCTGATGCCTGCGGAGGCCAGAAGAGATCTTTTGATGCCTTGGGATCCGAGTCATGTGTGGTTGTCACCTACCATGTGGTAGCTGGGAAACAAGCCCTGGACCTTTGCAAAAGCAATGAGTGCTCATGAGCTCCTATCATTTCTCCAGCCAGATTCTAGACTTTCTTTTTTGAGACAGGGTCTCTCTGTGTAGCCTTGACTATGCTGGGTCTTAGACAGTACACCAGAGCCTCAAACTCAGCAGAGATCCTCCTGCCTCTGCCTCACAAGTCCTGAGATTAAAAGCATACACCACCATCATCCAGGTTGATACTAGACTTTTTACAAGTGAGGAATATGTGTCTACTACACTTAACTCCTTAGACATCGTCGTTACTCATTATGGTAAGTATCCTAGCCTTTGCTATCTAGATTTAGTGTACTTTCCGCAGCACAGTTTTAATACCTAGTAAGAGTCCAGTATTTGCACCACCAATTCCATGAGGGAAAAACCCAAAGCCGAATGAATGCTTGTTGTTGTGTAAGTTGCAGCCTTGGCTCTAGCTGCTGTGAGTACTTTTGTCTTTTAGCAATAGGCCTTGGTAGTCTCCTAGTTCACTGGCCTCTATTTTGCTTTCTGTCTGTCTGAGGACGATGTGACACATTCTCTTAGGGCTTCTCCAGTGCTTTTGGCCCCAGATTATTGAAATTTCTGTCATTTTTATTTTACCCTGTAATCAAAAAGTAGTCACTCATTACAAAGTGACTTCTTTTCTTCCTTAGATAAATCAACCTCAACCTTAAACCTAACTCTCTCATAGGACCTATTAAAAGCTAGAAAGTAATACTTAGTGTCTTCTAGAATCTAAGCTTTGAATAACAATTCCTTTTATATTTGATGCTTGACAGGCACATGTTCTGAATTCTGGTGTATAATCAGTACTGATTTTTTTTTTTTTTTTGGTTTTTTTTTTTGTTTTTCAAGACAGGGTTTCTCTGTATAGCCCTGGCTGTCCTGGAACTCACTCTGTAGACCAGGCTGGCCTTGAACTCAGAAATTTGCCTGCCTCTGCCTCCCAAGTGCTGGGATTAAAGGAATGCGCCACCACGCCCGGCCAGTCATGACTGATTTAACCTACTGCTTTGGTGTTGAAGTCTAAGCTCAGCACACATAAAGTCACTTCTAGATCAACCAATTTGGTAGTTTGGATTTGTCTCTACTATTCTCCACTCTTAATAGCAATTTATGAATCATTACAGATATCTTAACTGCAAGTGACAAAATGAAAGGATACAATACATACTAGTTTATTGGGAAGAAATATTGTCAGTTGGCTCATATAACTTAAAAAAGAAAGAATCTAGTGGCGTATTTAGCTTAAGGCATAGCTTGTTTCAAGGGCATAAGCAATGCCATTAGAATTTGATTCCTTTTCATCTTTTGGCACTATGCTCTGGGTTGGCTTCCTTCTCGGGCTCCATGTGGTGGCTCCTGGCAGCTCCAGTTCACATAATCCTTACTGTTAGCAATCTCAGTGGAAGAGTACATATCACTTTGCCATGTGTGCCAGCAATAGTCATCTTACATTTTGTTGGCTCTGGTAGGGATATGTAGAAAAACAATCCAGTATGTCAGGCCTAATTTGCATGGCTACTTTTAATGTTGAGAGAGGACACAATACCACCTAAAAGACATTGAGGGATAAACCCAATTATGATTATTGGAAAAAGGGTGAATAGATACTGAGTAGCAAAACAAAAATCAGATGTGTCTCATTAGATACCAATGCATAATGTTTCCTAATGTGTTGGTTTTATCTCCTTCACTGGGTGTCAGTGTCCTAGGACCTCACACCATTCTGTGTCTTAATAGTGCCAACCTAGTAGGCAGTCTATAATATACTAGCTGATTGCTGTTCTCTCTTTATATTACTAGAGAGAGCTCACTGAAAAGGAAACCGTAGCTTAATAAAGGGACAGTTTATGGGAAGGGCTAAAGGAATTGACAAGGAATGGTAAAGGACGCAATGACGGGCTGCCCGGGAAGCAGAAAGACTAAAGGAATGGGGAAAGAGCTTTAAGTGGAATCCAGGAGAAGCTGTAGCTGGGAAGGAGATGGCTGACAAGAGCTGTGACTATAAATAGAGAAATGTAGCCAACTGCCAAATGTGGTCCCGTAAAGGACTGGGGAAAACACATTTGTCTTCTTTCCTCTAACCTCTAAACTTCTGTTGATACTTCCCATGAGCTAAATCCAATCGGAGAGCAGAGGGCTTTCGTGATAGAATCTGTAGAACCCAGATTCTAATATAAAGCAAGGCAAGTAGGGTGGAAATTGGTCCTGGAAGAACAATGGAAAATGATAAGAACATCCCTATCCTATAAATGGCTCCAAATAAAAGAAACCCTGTTGTCTGTTGATGGTGTATGGTGGATATTTCAGTATGGTTTATTCTTTTCAACAAGTTTGTTAAACATGTTTAATTTTATTAACATTTTAGGATTTTTAACATTCATGAATTCATACACCAGAAAAAAAAATCTTTTGTGAGCCATACTGATAGGAAACTTCTCGAGAATATTATACCTGGCAATCCATCAGGAAGCACCAGCTCAGTACTTGTCAAGGAGTGACAAACTTGATAAATGTTTGATGATTTTAAAAATGATTGAATGAATAAATTAAAATATTTGAAGCCAGAAGAATGTCAAAAGAAAACTACTTGCATTTTCCTTGTTAGAGTTTGTTGCTATAGAACTCCACAGTACCTGTCCTGTCTCCTGAAGTCTGACTCTGGCATCTTAGTTGTTAATTAAGGTTTTAGCTCTTATAGGAAATGGAATTGCAATAACTCTTTAGTAGTACCATGTTCCATAATTAATTATCTTGCTAATAAAGCCACCATGAAGTGCATTTCAGTAAAGGGTCCATTATATGTCATTCATATACATGTCTCATTATATAATCTGGTATTATGGAGTGCCAGTCCAAACTTTTTTTTTTAACAGATTTATGTCATAGTTAAGACAAAACACTTATCTTGTTCTTTGGCAGTCCTGTATATATGGGCTCCTTCTTTCACATGCACCATCATTCATTTATTCATTCAACAAACATTGCAATGTAGGTACCATATACTACACAGAGCCCAAGCCCTCATTGTACTTATGTCTAAAGCAATATTTTCAGAGTTAAATGAGACCCTGAATTTACTGTCTAAAGATCTGTAAAATAAAGATTCTGATTCATAAACCCTGGGGTGGCCCAGAAGAGTCCATTTCTAGTTATGTCCTGAGTAATGGCAATGTTGGTGGTCTATGGACCACACTTAGCAAGGGCGGACTTACTCAGTCCTTACAACAATAACCTCATAAATACTGAATTTTTGTTGTTGTTTCTGTTTCATTATGTTTTTATATACCTACTATGTGTAAAATACTGTGCTATACATTGTAGGAATTTTGGAAAAAAGACACTTCACAACAGAAAAAGCTAGTATGACACATAATGATAGTTATATGAACTATTTAAATGAAATATCCATAAAAGGCAAAACTATCATGACAAAATTAGAAGGTTGGTTATTTAGGCTAGAGAGAGATACAGGGATTAACTATAAATGGCTAAGTGAGGTCCTATGAGCTGATAATAATTTTTCTAAAAAACAAGACTACTGTAATGGCTGCACAACTTGATAAACATTAAAACTAAGATGAATAAAAGTTATGATATCTAAACTATACCTCAGTAAGTCTCACATAATTGTGATACAATGTGAACAAATGTGATAATAGAAACATGTAGCCTTGGCTCCCTTTGACAAGGAGATGGAGCTCATAGAAGCTGACTTGCCCAAGTCACTAACTAGAGACAACATACTAATATAGTCAGTCCTATTGAGGCAGAGGTCTTAGTCAAAAGCTTAGCTGCCAAGGAGAGGAACATTAGAAAATTGATCCCATGTAATCAAGATGTTTTCCCTTCTTTCAGAGTTGCCACCTACCCAGACACATCCTAAGTCTTGGCCTCCAGGAATCAAAGCACTCACTGTCAGATGACAGGTCGCAAGCTGGGTGGCTTCTGGCAGACCCTTTGGCTTCATCAGAGTTTTTTAGTTTCAAGCAAAAACAACCAATTCTGTTTACTTTAGTAGCTAAGGAGTTGGGCAGCTCACACACCCATTATCAAGACTGAGAGTCAAACTCAAGACTGAGCAGCTAAGAACAAGGTCCACAAACCATGAACAGAAGGAACCAGAGAGAGGGTTGCTGAACATCACGATTCAGTGTAGTCATACGTGTGCTGTTGCAAGGGAGAAAACTGCATATCCTCCTTGTTTTTTTTTCATGTTACTAGTTCCTGACTAGAGGCCATGCAGGTGCTGGTAAGTCTAGGCTGCAAGGACAGATGGTGAAGAAAGTCAATAAACAGCTACCTTTTTCTTCTTGAGACTTACGTGTTCAATGAATTGTCCAAGCTCAGAGAATTCAGATGCTGGATAACTAAACAAACAAGTAAAATCCCTCTGCACCTCAAACTGTTATGTACTATAGCTACTAGAGGTCCATGGACCATCCCCAGTAAAATCACCTGAAAGCTTATTAGAAATTCAGAGTCTGGCCTGGGAAGATAGTGCAGTTGGTAAAACACTTGATCTGTAAGCATGAAGACTTGTGTTAAATCTCTAGAACCTAGATAGAAAAACGTTAGGCATAGTTGCCTATGCATCTGATTATAGCACTGGCCAGGAAAAGCGGGGACTCTTTTAGCTAGTCAGCCTCACCTACTTGGTTAGTTTCAGGCCCATAGAGACTCTGTCTTAAATACTGCTGCTGCTGCTACAAGTACAAATAATAATAATAATAATAATAATAATAATAATAATAATAAATATTATAAGATAAAATACCCCCCAAACAAACAACAACAAAAACCCAAGGGGATAGTATCTCAGAGTTGATTCCTGAAGCAGCCTCATGGGCTCCACCTACTCCGTGTGTGTGTGTGTGTGTGTGTGTGTGTGTTGGCCAGATGACAACCTTCTTGGTTGATTTTTAGGTGCATTCTCCCCATTTTGTTGTGTTCTGAGCCAGCATCTCTCCTAGGCCTGAAACTTACCAAGTATGTTAAGATGGCTGGCCAGCAAGCTCCAGGGATCTCTCTGGTCTCCACCTTCCCAGTGCTGTGGATTACACACCAAACTTCTTTATACTTGTTCTTGGAATCTAAGCCAGGTCCTCAGGCTTGCACGGAAAGCACTCTCATTGACTGAGCTACCTCTAGTTCAGGTTTTTGAAAATACACATAAAAATCAGAATGATGCGGAGAGGATTGGCCTGGCCCTACACATAAAAGACAGGCAAATTCACAAAGGTTTTCTTACTTTTGTAGGTGACACCTTCTCCCTTGTTTTGTCAGGGAGAAAATGGCCATTATTTGGCCCAGTATGAGGCTCCTCTTCTAGTTTCCTATTGGCAGTTTCTTGAATGTTTTAAATTTTCTGAAAAATAATAAATATACTCATGAATTGCAACTAATTTAACTTAAAGAGTTTTGATTAATAACATGTTAAGTTTACAGAATTAGACTATGAACTAGTAAGTAAAGGAAACCATGGCAGTCATTTCTGGCTTGTTCTTGAGACTATTAGAATTTCATTTTTCTTCCTAAGGAAAGGAGTTGCTCAGTGGTTAAGAGCTCTGACTGATCTTTCAGATGACTGGAATTAGATTCTCAGCACCCACATGGCAGTTCACAATGTATAACTCCAGTTCTAAGGGTTCAATACTCTCTTCCAGCTTCTAAGAGCACGGCACGCATGTGTTGCATAGTCATACATGCATGAATATATATATATATATATATATATATATATATATATATATATATATATATATATATATGTAAAAATAAATTCTAAAGAAAGTTGTTACCTATGCAGAGGAATTTTAGAAAAGGTGGTTTGTAATTCTCTGGAAAAGAAATAGACTACATAATATATCTTCAGGTTAGAAATATCACACCCAAGAGGGCTGGAGAGATGGCTCAGTGGTTAAAAGCACTTGGGGCTATTGCAGAGGATCCAGGATTGGTTCCTAGCACCTACCTTGGGTGTTTCACTAACACCTGTAACAACTCCAACTACAGGGGCATGGATGCCTCTGGCTTATGCAGGCACTGGCACATGTGTACATACCCACATACGGATACACACACCTTATTAAGAAATAGGTACATAAAAGGAACATCATATTAAAAATTATAGAAAACTGCTAGAAAACATAAACCAATTACATCTACTTAGAAGATAGTTTAGTTTGCTTTAATGTTTAGCATTTAATTATTCAAACAGCCAAATAGGACATGTAGGGTAGTTTTGGGAATGACTTTCATTTTAAAACTTTTTGCGTAGTTAGGAGTCACACCCCATACACTTCAGCATGTTTTCACCAAGCCTTATCCTATTCTCTTAGCTGATGACATGTCCAGAGACTTTAAGAAATAGAATATCCTTAGGGGCCAGTAAGCATAAGGGACTAAACACATGCACCTTCAAGTCTCTCTATTCACCAAAGATTTTATAACATGACTATTGTCACTAATGCATTATTGCAAGTGCCATCCTAGGTAGGTGAAGGATGTACTTCCTCTTATACAGACTGGAATTTAGTTCTTAGCACTCATGTCAAACAGTTCAAAACCACCTATAACTCCAACATCAGGAGGAATCTGATGCCTATGGTCTTTTACAGGCATCGTCACTCTCACACACATATCCACACACATGTACTTAATGTTAAAATCTTTAATATACAAATAGGTGCAGAGTTTACATTGTAAACTTTGCTAATTCTCAATCTTTATCCAATTCAGTAACGTTCATGTGTGTCTATCATTGCTTACTCATCACATTGATCATTCTGTTTTGTATTCATTCATTCATTCATTCATTCATCCATTCATGTTATTATTTGTAGGGCTAGGAATTCGACCTGGGGCCTTGTACATGCTAGTAAGTGCTATCACATTAAGCTATGCTCCCATCATTTTGTTTTAAAAATATTCTATTTTAGGGTTTTTTTCATTTCTATGTATACATATGTGTTAGGTAGGTATATGTGGATGTGCATTTGAAAAAATCATTTGATCCCTCGGAGCTGGAGTTACAGGCTGCTCTGAGGCTCTCCATGTGGCTGCTGTCAGCTGAACTCAGCTTCTGTAAGAGCAGCAAGTACTCTTAACTGCTGTGCCATCGTTCTAGTCCTTAAAAATATCTTAATTGTTAGCATGTTTCATATTTTACTTTTGTTTCTTTGATGGCTAAATATGCATATATTAGCCATTTAAAGCTTTTCTTTTTATGAATAGTCTGACATGTGCTTTGTCATTTGAACAGTCTGTCCACTGTGGGTAAATTTTTGTATCTGTTTAATTAAGAGAATAACCAAGACTCGTGGACCCTTCTAGACATAGCGAGTGAGTCAGACAGTGAGTGCAGTGCAGACAACTAGCTCTCACTGGAGTGTAAGTCCTCCTCCCCACCCCCAGGGTCTTATGTCTTACCCATTAGCTCATGCTAATCAGCCCAGTATTTCGAACAGTTCTTCCCTTTCTCTGTGCGTGCCTATCTATAAATCAGTTCAGTTCTACAGATGGAGCTAAAAGGACCACAGTTGATATTATTGATGGGCTAGCAGCATTCTTATGCTCTGTCCTTCGGGGACCACTCTTTGAGATGGTCAGCAAGAGAAGACTGATGTATGGTGAAGAGACCCCTGTTTCTCTGAGAGAAGTTAACAGATCCTTTGGGGATATGTGTATGATTTTGATTTCTCATTAGCATTGCGAGTGCCAATGAGGTGTGACTGACAGTTACATAAGTCAATACAAGAGCACTTCGGGAGAGCCAAGTTTTGGATTTTTTTTTTCCTATAGATTAGGCTTCCATTCTTTCAGAACTCACTGGGAAAGCAAATCAGAACACTTTTGATTCAAGAATTGAACGCAATGAAGCTACGTTTCTAAGGAAACTATCGTGGTTAAAGGGAAATAAAATGCTAAGTTTATTGATCAAATGAAACATAACTGGCAGAGATGAAAGTACACCCTAGACCTGGTCAGTGCTTTCATTTTCACTGTATCTGTATGTATTTCATGTTTTATCTAAAGACTGAGTGCAACTTTCCGGGCTCACAAAGCAAAGAACATATAATACCAGGAAGCGCTCTTCATGAAATGTTAGGAAATATCAGTATGGACCACCAGACAAATAGAAGTAAGAGGGAGAGAGTGGCCAAAGATCATGCAAGCAGTGAGCCAGTCCCGTCTGCTGTATTGGGTTTTCATTCCCAGCTTCAGAGGAAGTCAATGTCCTTTCAACGGGAAAGACAGCTAAGAACTGGAGAGATGGGTAAGTCAGTGTTTATCAAACAAGCATGAGAATGTATATTTTAACCCCAGTATCCACATAGCCAGCTGTGGTGGTGTGTTTCTGCAGTCCTAGCACTGGGAAGGCAGAGGCAAAGGCAGACAGACTTCTGGGGTTCACTTCCTGGTCAGCCTAGTATTGTATTACTACTATATCTTGGGGCCCAGGAAGAAGGTGCAGCAGTTGTAAGCATACACTGTTCTTGCATTGGACCTGAGTCTGGTTCCCACATGGATTGCTTAAAACTGCTTGTAATTTCAGCTCTCAGGGAATCCCACACCTTTGGGCCTCCTCAAGCACTAGTACGTGTGTGTGTGTGTGTGTGTGTGTGTGTGTGTGTGTACATGCATGCATGTGTGCACACCAAATACTCATATACATAATTAAGAATACTTTTTAAAAATAACCATCTCTTACCAGGCATGATGACGAACAACTTTAACCACAACTCTTGGGAGTCAGAGGCAGGCAGATCTCTGAGTTTAAAGGGCTCCTGGTCTATATAAGGAGTTCTAGGACAGCTAGAGCTACACTGAGAGACCCTGTCTCAAAACAAGCTAATAAACAAAAACAACCACATATCCTTTCTAATGTCATCAGCCCTTTAGCATTATTCATGAATTAAATAAGAATTGTATTGTCAATGCAAGTTACTCTTTCTTGGGGTTCATTTCTCTGGGTCAACTGAACTAGCTTAATTGGCTTAAGTTAGGTGATTTAAATTGCACTTGATAACGCAGGCTTTCAGAACAGGTGCCCTTACATTCCTCAGGAACATTCCATCTTGTAACTGTTCCTTGCATTTCTAATTTCACCACACCAGCATTTTGTGCAATTACACATGAGATTTTGGTGATTGGCACCTTCTTCTCTAAATCTAAACATGTATTATAATTTTTCCTGTTTCATCTGCATTATACACCTACGGGATAGTTTTATGATTTCTAATCTTTCAATATTTCACCTTAGGCCTTTGAACTATAATCAATAGTATGATAAAAGAATACTACAGAATATTTACATGTCTTTTTAGAATTTTTTTTTTTTGTTTGTTTGGTTTTTTGAGACAGGGTTTCTCTTTATAGCCCTGGCTGTCCTGGAACTCACTTTGTAGACCAGGCTGGCCTTGAACTCAGAAATCTGCCTGCCTCTGCCTCCCAAGTGCTGGGATTAAAGGCATGCGCCACCACACCCATCTCTTTTTAGAATTCTTAATGAAGTGTTTCTGTATACTTCTGTTTTTATACATTGTATTAGACATTATTTTGTGGGGGGGGTTGAGACAGGGTTTCTCTGTATAGCCTTGGCTATCCTGGAACTCACTCTGTAGACCAGGCTGGCCTCGAACTCAGAAATCCGCCTTCCTCTGCCTCCTGAGTGCTGGGATTAAAGGCGTGCGCTACCACGCCCGGCCGACATTTATTTTTTATTTTGTGTATATGAGTGTTTTTTTTGCCTGTATATATATATATATATATATATATATATATATATATATATATATATATATATACCCCTTCTATGCCTGATTCTCAGTGGAGGCCAGAAGAGAGGGACAAATTTCCTGGAACTTGTTATAGATGTTATGAATTACCTTAGAGGTGCTGGGATTTGAACCCTGGTCCTCTGGAGGAATAGCCAGTGCTCGTCATTTCCCCAGCCCTCCATTTCGGTGGGCATTTAATGGCCATGCTCACCTAGTTCCCTACGTTGGTTCATAGCTGATGATTCCTTATTTTCTCTCCCCACCTACTTTTTAGATTTGAACATTCTGAATTAGTGCTGTCTTTTTTTTCTATATTTTCTATGGGATTTTTAAAACTTTCCCCCCAATACTTTTAAATCCTCATATCTACTTTTGTATACTCTTGCCTTCTTTTCCCCAAGGATTTTATTTTTATTTTTATTTTTATTTTTATTTTTATTTTTATTTTTATTTATGTGTCTCTGTGTGGATGCCATATATGTTCAGGTGCCAATGGAGGCCAGAGAGATCCCCTAGACCTGGAGTCACAGGTAGTTGTGAGCTGTCTAATATGGGTTTTAGGAACCAAACTCTGGTCCTCTGGGGACTCCATATTGTATTTCCAATATTCTTTACTTTTTCTTTCCCTAAAAAAGCAATTCTACCTAATTTTGTTTTATGATTGCAATTTTCTTGAACATACATGGAGACCTAAAAATACACATACACATGTACACACATATACACACTATACAGGTGCACACACACACCACACACACATACATACACACCACATACATGTGTGCATACACATATCACACATATAACACACACACCACACATACACAACACAATGCATAAACACACACCACACACTCCAACATACACCACACACGTGTACATACACACCACACATATACATATAGATACACAAAACATAAACACTACACACACACACATACACACACACCACTCCTCTTTTTCCTTCTGTTGTCTGTTTCTTTTCTTTTCTTTTTTTTTTTTTTTTTGGTTTTTCGAGACAGGGTTTCTCTGTGTAGCCTTGGCTGTCCTGGAACTCACTTTGTAGACCAGGCTGGCCTCTAACTCAGAAATCCGCCTGCCTCTGCTGGGATTAAGGGCGTGCGCCACCACGCCCGGCCTGTTGTCTATTTCTATTGTTCTCTGTCACTTTGCTTTGCTTTGTTTTCTGGCTCCCGTGAGAAAGCCTTCTTTCAGAAGTCTGATAGTCTTTTTTGAGTATCTGTTTACATTAAAGAAAAAGATAACACATATTTATGATCGAAACCGAGTGAGAAGCTAGGGGCAGTTAATGGCAAACTTTCTCATAGAGCCATCTGTCTAGGGCTAGGAGGTGTGCTCAGTGGCAGAGCACTTGTACCTGTGAGTTTAACCTCTAGTACTGATTTAAAAAAAAAGGTGAGGAAAGTAAGAAATAAAAAGTGTGGTATGGAAAGCTCCTGAGTCATCATAAACATGTGTTTTGCATGGATGCACTAAGTAGGGAAGGGAATATGGAGATCAGAACCCAGGTCTTTTGCAAGAAGAGTAAATGTTCTTAACTGCTGAGCCATCTCTCCTGCCCTAACCATTCACCTTCCAAGTGTTTATTGAAACTGAAATGTATGGCTAAGTATAATAAAACATTTGGTTTATTTTTCTTTCCTGATGTTTGAATTTCTTTTGATTTTGATTTTTTTTTTCCCTTATTCCAGTCAACCCCCCTCACTCCGCTCAACCCTGCTCGCTCCGGCCGGCTCTGCTCGCTCTGGCCGTCCCTGTTCGGCCCCGCTCGCTCCGGTTGGTCTCTCCGGTTCAAGGATTCGTTTTATTATTATTCTTCATAAGTATGCTGTAGCTGACTTCAGACACACCAGAGGAGGGCGTCAGATCTCATTATGGGTGGTTGTAAGCCACCATGTGGTTGCTGGGATTTGAACTCATCACCTTCGGAAGAGCAGTCTGGTGCTCTTACCCGCTGAGCCATCTCACCAGCCCTTGATTTTGATTTGAATGGATGTTTCATGAAGTGTGGAAGAAAGGACCTGGTGGAAGTAGAGGGCATTGAATATAAGATGGATTATTTGGGACCATCTCCTCAATTCTGGTGCTTTGCCTGGTGTCGAGACACAGACCTGCAATCCTAGTAGTTGGGAGGCAGAGGCAAGAGGAATGAGAGTTTTGAAGCCAGCCTGTACTGTATACTAGGTTCAAAAAGTAAAACCAAGCAAGCAGGGATTTTCTGTTTGTTTTGTTTTTCCCTTTTTTGATACAGGGTCTTTAGCTCCGGCTGACCCGCTCCAGTCTCAGTTCCCATATATGGGGTTTCTACTCACCACCTGTCTTAGTTAGGGTTTCTATTGCTGTGAAGAGACAACATGATCAAGGCAACTCTTATACAGGAAAACATTTAATTGGGGATGGTTTACAGTTTTAGAGGTTTAGTGCAATATCAATCATGGTGGGATGCCTGGCAGTGTGCAGGCAGACATGGTGCTGGAGAAGGAGCTGAGAGTTCTACATTTTGATCCACAGGCAACAGGAAAAAGATGGTACCACAATGGGCATAGCTTGAGCATATGAAACCTCAAAGTCCACCCCCACAGTGACACACTTCCTCCAACAAGGCCATACCTCCTAATAGTGCCACTCCCTATAGGCCAAGCATTCAAACACAGGAGTATATGGAAGCCATTCCTATTCAAACCATTACATCACCCAACTCACTTTTTCATGAAATCTGAGTATAAGATTTGTACAAGGCAATCAAATGATTTAAATAATGAGTATAAAGTGATCCTAATAAGGAAAAGAGAACTATTTTAACTTATTGGCATTCAAAGAGAAGATACAGTGTTTATTACAAACTCTCAGAAAGCAAGAGATTCTGTTAGAAAATAATGAGTTTATTGATTGTGATTTGTATACTCCATGTTACAATAGCTTGAACAAACTCAGTTTTTAGTTGGTCCATGGTAGGAGTGTCATGAAGTAAAGATATGACTTAATAAATTGTTATATAAAATTTTTTCTGTTTGCTCAAGGGGTCAGCTGCTCTGGCGTGGAACAAATAGCTGCAAGAATTGTTAAGCATAAACCCTGCATCTTAGTAATACTAGGAGACCAGTCCCATTGTCTAATAGCAATTTGTTATACCCACTTCTAGCTTGACTTGAGTAGTTCTCTTCTCTTTCTTCTCCTCTGAGCTTTTTAGAGCATTCATCTTTTAAAAAGGGGCCAAGGTCAAGTTAATTTCCCAAGGAAACAAAAAAGCCCATTGCTTTAGAAGCTTTTCTTTTGACTATCAATGTCAGGATAACTTGTTTATTAAACATGTATGTGTTTCTGTGCAGAGCGAGATGGAAGCCATGCTGATAGAATTCCAGTGTCTGTTCATGGCAAGCTACAGTAGGACAGCAAAGCTTTTGAATGACAATCTTGTTGAGGACAAGGTAGATTTTAGACTTTTGTTTCCAACAGCATTTAACACCATACCTTGACCATGTATAAGAAATGTGTGCTAAAGCCGGGCAGTGGTGGCACACGCCTTTAATCCCAGCACTTGGGAAGCAGAGGCAGGCAGATTTCTGAGTTCTAGGCCAGCCTGGTCTACAAAGTGAGTTCCAGGACAGCTAGGGCTACATAGAGAAACCCTGTCTTGAAAAAAAAAAAAAGAAAAAAAAAAAAAAGAAGTGTGTGCTCAATATTTTTTCAATATTTACTTATTGATATTAACGTAGTACTTACTGTTAATTAACATAGGATTTTTGTTGCTAGCTCTTTCTCATATTCTCAATAGAATTCTAGCTCTATATCAATAAATAATGTAATAAGTGATATGAAGTTCAGATTAAATCTTTTTTACATTTATTTACTTTGTGAGTATGTGTGTGTGTTCGTGCATGAATAACATACCATAGAGTGTACATAGAAGTCCAAGGACAACTTTGGGAGTTGGTATCTCCTTCAACCATGTAGTTCCTAGGGATAGAACTCAGGCGGTCAAAAACAAAAGTAAAAGCCGGGCGTGGTGGCGCATGCCTTTAATCCCAGCACTCAGGAGGCAGAGGCAGGCGAATTTCTGAGTTCGAGGCCAGCCTGGTCTACAAAGTGAGTTCCAGGACAGCCAGGGCTACACAGGGAAACCCTGTCTCAAAAAACCAAAAAAAAAAAAAAACAAAAACAAAAACAAAAAAACCCCAAAAAAACAAAAAAACAAAAGTAAAAACAAAACCAACCAACCGACCAACCAACCAAACCAAAAACTATACAACAACAACCCCCCCCCCCCCCCCCCCCAACCCAAGAAACAAAACAACCCACCTTGGCTTATGCAATATACCCAGCCCTAAAGCTCCACTTTCAATATTGGGTCTTCCATATTTTTCAGGAATAGCTTTGGCCACTCATTGATGGGGACATTATTTCTTTATTTAGGAACACACATGCAGACACCATTTGAAAGTATAAAAAAAATAATTTCATCCTCTAATTTCAAAATTCTAGCTCTCTTTTAAATAAATTAAAGCCACATATACAGAAGTATATTTACATATTAAGTAACTATAATAGAATGACTTGATATAGTTTAAAACAGAAGAAATAAATTCAGGTTACCATCAAGTCTACTATCCTGGATACAATGCTAGCTGCTTGTCAGTCCCAACCCACAAGGAACTCATAAGCTAATGACAAACAACACACAAAATAAAATTGAATTTTCCATAATAGATATGAAAACCTTCCCCAGTCCTCTGATGTCCTCTAAAATAGCTGTGTGAGCAGTATAAGCTTCCTCTCCTTCGTCTTGGAAACAGCATTCATCTCGCATGGTTTCCCACCACTCCTTCCTGTTGTAGTAATTATTTAATCTCAATCAGGGGTTTCTACTTTGCCTTTGATTATTCAGTTCTCAGACAAAAGACACACAACTTTTATATTTATAATGAGCCTTTAATGCACTAAATCTGGTCAGATATCTACCCTCTAAGCTATTATGTCTACTTCCCTATCAATAACCCCGAGTTGTAACTTGCCACATTCCATCTGGCTGTCCTTAACTCCAAGTGGCCAGTTCTCATGGACATGTTTTCCTGGTTCACCTAACCCATGGTGTGTTCTCCTCTCTCTACCTACTACCCTCTTCTCCTGGTTCCTGAATGGAACCCCAAGCCCAGGAACCAAAACTCTGCCTATCTCTCTTCTGCTCAGCTATAGGCAGTGGGTATCTTTATTCACCAATCAAGGATAATTTGGGGGACAAGGTTACCTAAGTGCAGATTCTCTCCTCCCTGGGGGGCAACCAGGCCTTGGGGGCCAGTAGTTAGCATCACAATGCATAGCAAAAGACCAAACCTCAGCATCTTCCCTTGAGATTGTACTAGTGAATCTTACCACAGAAATGGTTTTACAAGTTACCTAATCAAATTTCCTGGTTGATGGTTAACTCTTTGTTGTACTGACATGTGAATCTGTGACTGCTTTTTGTCTCACTTTGCATACACCAAATTACAGATAACCAAAACCCCGTTCATTTAATCAATGATGCTAGACTTGGCTCAGAACTGTTTGATTTATATTGGAAACATCATCAAAGATCAGATCTCTCCTTGGGAAGGCTTTCTTGTCTGTTTCATTTACTCTGGCTAGACCTTGTGTTTGGAAGATGGCGTTTTTTTTTTTTTTTTTTAATAGCATTTGCAAAAATGTTCTCAAAGACCTCAGCAAATTGCTTATTTGTATGCGGGTTAACCATCCGCTAGTCATCTTAGTTGGAAACGGGATCGTTATGATTTTTTAGGTGAAATTATGCTACTTTGTTTAGGATGGAGACACACTCCACAAGTTGCCAGAGCATGTATGTACCCAAGTGGGATTGGCTTTGGGGAGAGTAGGCTACCATTAGTTCTGGAATGGTCTATACGGAGGTCCCACATCTAAACCCTAATTTGCTTCTCTGGTTGGACAGCTCTGGTTGCAGTAAGTACAGTCATGGCACATTTAACTATCTTCTTTATATGAACTTCTGAGGCCAACGGCTCCTTCATACAGTCAGGATCCTCAAGAGTTGGCCACTCTCTTCAATTCGTTACTTTGGATGCTTGTCTTGAGAGTCTCTTCTGCTTGGACCTGGCTGGTCTTCTCAGTGCTCGCAGACCTCAACACAATCACAACCCTAGGTTCCACTCAAGAAAACCTTAACTTCCAAGGCCGGGAGTTTTTCCCTTTTTTTTCTTTGGGGCTTCTTCGGGCCAAGTTCAGAACTTGCTCATCAAGACTTAACTTCCTGGGGCTGTCTCTGGTTACTGCAAGGGCCGGGCGCAATCCTTTCCCAGAACTTGGTGTTCCAGCGCGGGGCTCAGGTGGGACGGCACGCTCAGGTGAGCTTGCTGATGAGCGCGGCGTGAGGGGCTTCGCGCTTTTCCCACAGAGTCCGCCCACCACAGCTGCGGCTCCACAGCCGGCCTCGCCTCCCGCGTCCGGCGTGGCTGAGCTCCGGCATGGCTGCGGGTGGCAGATCCAGATGTTGCCCAGCTGCGTCCCCGTCGTGGCACTTCGGGACGCCGCGAGCGTGAGGAGACGCCCGCCGCCGGCCGTGGGCTTTGTCCGTCCGCTGCTCCGCCCCGCCCCGCCCCGTGCCTCCCCGCCCCCTCCGCGGTCCCACTTCCTCGGCGCGGGAGGCGGGAGCGCGCCAGGCAGCGAGGGGTTAAGCCGACGCGCTTGAGGCGCGGAGGGATCCGGAGGCGAGCGGAGCTCGGTGCTGAGGCCGCCTCAGCGGAAAAAAAAAAAAAAAAAAAAATGTCCGCCTGAGGAGACCCACAAGTTCTATCGGGGGGACAGCCAACCCGCCCGGGGAGCCACGGGCGGCCAAGCCCGAGAGCCGCCCGAGCCGCGCCGACTCAAGCGCTCGCGCGGGCCCGAGGCAACGCAGCCGCCGGCGGCGCGTGGGGAGGGGGAAGCCTGAGCCCGCGCTCCCGGCCAAAGTGAACTTTAATCGGGAAGGTTGGATGCGGAGCCCGGGCGGCAGGTAACCGCGGGCGGCGGGCGGGACGTGCGGAACTCAGGTCCCTTTGTACCGCGCGGAGCCCGGGGCCGCGTCCGAGTTGCGGCGCGCGGCGGGGCGGAGGCGCGAGCTGCGGGGTCCAGGCCCGGGCAGCGGCGCTCGGCCTGCGCGGCGCTCGGGGCTCGGCGCTCGGGGCCGGGGAGCCGCCGAGCCCGCCTCATTGTTCCGCGAGTCCCGGGCAGGGCGGCCCGAGTGGGAGGTGGAGGCCGGGCGGGAGTTTGCCGTGCGCGGACGCGCGTGGGGCTCTCAACCAACCCAGGGACCCCCGCTGGGGACGTCCGGGCCGCAGACGCGGGCCTGCGAGCGGCGCGCTCCCCGCAACTTGTCAGCTCTATTGTTGCTGAGCGAGTGAGTCACTTGGTCTCCGGGTCGCCGCCGCTCTCTCGCTCCCTCGCTGGGCGCGGGCTCGCTCCGTACTCCTCCCCGGGGGCACCCCGAAGCCGAGCCACCTTGGAAACTTGCGGGAGCCACGGAGCCACGCGTGGGCTCCCGTGTCGGAGCGACTCCCGTCACTGTCCTTCGGGTATGCGTGGGGATCTGGCGTGTCGGTCGGCGCCCCCCACCCCGAGCGCTGCCTCCCTCCCTCTCTCTCTCTCTCCCTCTCTCTCTCTCTCCCTCTCACGTCGAGCGTCCGGGTGTCCGCGGCTCAGCCTGTCTTCTCTGCCTTAGGACCTGCTAGAAGTGGCTGAAGATGAATCCCCAGCAGCAGCGCATGGCCGCGATAGGGACCGACAAGGAGCTGAGCGACCTGCTGGACTTCAGTGCGGTATGAGAGCTTTCCTCTGCATCTTGGGGGTTCTGCTGAGGTTGCCCGAGATAGCGAGCAAGAGAGAAAAGGGGGGAAAGCGACATGGCAGCGGGCAACTCCATCTGCTTTTCAGCGCTAGCTCTCAGGGCTGGAGTCCAGCTCCCCCAAGTTGGACACCTGAACTTTGATGTAATGTCTAGACTTGAAGATTTCAAACTTTAATGCCAGAGGGGTCATTTGATTTAACTAGTTAAAAGAAGAACAATGTAAACATGAGATCTGGTTGAGTCACTCCCTTCTGATGATTATTAGAGATTTTAGACTTTATATGAAAGAAAAAAAAATATTTTTTCCTGAACACTTCTCAGCAGTTCCCTCCCCAAGACTTCATTTAGCTTGTGGTACCTGACAGATGCCAGCTTCAAAAAAGCCAACCCCAGCTCTAGAATTACCAGTCTTCTGAGCTGAGTGCTTTTAAGTATACATATGCCGTCTGCATATGTAATATGGAAAATGATTTAAAAATAAAAGGTGAAGCCATAGAGCCCATTGCCCTTATTTCTTACTAATGGATTGAATTTCAACGTTAACTGCTCCTAGAAGGCAGGGCCAATACCTGTCGTATTAGAACTGTTATTATCTTTCCTGTATGTGGTAATTTCATCGGACATGATTCTGATTGCAAGTGCTTATTAAGTAATGTTAATGTAATGAGAATCACTTAGGGCCAAAGTGAAGATCATGGGTAAAAATTTACTGTTTAAACTTAATTATCTTGTAATCTTGCCTGTGGCTGGGTTTTCATAGCAAATGTCACCGGTTCTCTCAAGCAGTTTTAGTAAATAATATCACTTGTTATTGCCAGCCTTGGTCTGAATGGATCTTCCATTTTTATTTCAAATTCTCTATGAAAATTAGGAAACTAATTGATGACACTTGGTGAACTTTTCTTTGCAAGGAGTATAGAAGAATTTTAAGATTAATAGGTACATTTGGGTTATTTTGCAGATGTTTTCTCCACCTGTTAATAGTGGGAAAACAAGACCAACAACACTGGGAAGTAGTCAGTTCAGCGGGTCAGGTAAGACGATGTTGAAAATCAAAAATTTATATTTCAGTGCACTGACATATTGTAGTAGAAAAGTATATAAAGTATTTTAGTGTCTGCCACACCATTTTTTTTTTTTTTACACTGTCCGGTTACAGTTATAAACTAATAGAGCCTCAAACTTGGAGGGTTGTTCTGAAGATTGCTTGGATGTTTTAAAGATTTTTAGCATGGACTTAAAGTTGCTCTTTTTGTGAATGTTAAGATTGAAAATTGTCTTGAGCATGATGGATTGTGTCATGAGTGTATTTAGAAAAGCTCCTGAAGAAGGGGCTTTGGGCTGCACGGGTGGTCCTCTTATATATGCAGACATTTAATATATCTTTAGGTCATTAGTGTTATTAAATCCTAGGCTCTAAAATGGATAAAAGTATTATTTAATCTATGTGTATAAAAAGTAGAATTGAGTCAAACAATAATTAGTAAGTTGTATTTATTTTAAAAAATGGGTTTTACACTGTAGGAAATAAGTAATTTTGTGGATATTAGTTAAAATGATAATTCTATGTTAAAATAAATAAAGTCTTAAATTATTTTAAATGACATAGGGCCAAATTTTTGTCCTGTAATCAAATTATATTAGGATATTTTTAAAAGTTAGATTCCTAAGCAATATTATTAATGGTAAATTTGTTTGCTCTTGGTAAACTATGTCATATTACTAAATATTGTCCCATCTTTAAAAAAACTTACAATTTAAAAGTGAGTATTCCAGAGACGGGGATACAGACATTTAATTTCTGTTTCATTTCAACTTATTCTTCAGTGTCCAAAGAGATGGGGAGAAGAGCAGTGAGAGCATGGTCCTGAGAAAACTGGCTGTAGTGTGTCTGGGCGGGGAGCTGCTCAGTCACTGCTCACCAGAGCAGCTCTTCTCGTTTACCCTAGCAAAATCAGAGCTGCTTTCCAAAGGGCTGTGAGAGCAGAAAGCCTGGAAATTAGCTTAATTTTATAACTGGCATAACATTTTATTCTACTTCTCCTTCATGTTTAGAAAAATGTTTCTGTTGAAAATCACACATCAGTTTAGCTGAACTCCATTTTTAACTATGACACTGAAGCATGTCATTTAACAAATCAAAGAGGAAAATAAAAGCATTTTTGGATTGCATGTAACCTAAAGGCTAGTAGTTCTTGATTACGAAGATGAAATACTCGCTAGAGTCCAGCTCTTCCACCATCTCTCCTTTTGTTGGTAATCACTGGAACATTTCTGCTTTTTGGGATAGAGGTAGAAAATTATTTGTAAAGAAGTGGTTGTAATTCCAGACCTCTCTTAGCATATAGAGGACATCTTGATTTTACAACAACTAAGAGTTTATTGTCACGAACTTTTAGATTTACTTTTTGTAGGACATCATAGGCGCCTGGTGTGTTCTGTGAGTCTTGATTGCTATTTTATGTTAGCTTCCAATCAAGTTGTGGAAAACATATTTACCTGGGAATTGATCAATCAGGACAGGAGCGTTAGAAACTTGCTGTGAGAGTGCAGTTGACTTATTTTTAGACATTAAGAATGACTTCTGGTAGGAAACCATCTGGTGGACTGCAGGCATGGCACTGGCATTGCTAGCACTCTGTAGGGCTGGATCTCACAAATATTTGTCATACAAGTTACACTCATTTCTCTGGATTATGATGTATTTGGACTTAAGTATTCTATATTCTGTGGACATAGCAAATATTTTAGCTGTGGGGTTTGTTTTAAAAGAATTATAACATAAAGCTATGCTCTTCAGTAGTTAATGAGATTTAAATTTTGAGATGAGAAAATTGCATGAGGTTATTTTACAGCAAAATACCCGATGGGTACAGCTTCTCCATAGCCTTTCTTATTTCAAAGTGAATGTTTAAAAGAAATTGGCACAGTAATAATCTGTGTATGTACTATGTCTGTATCTTCCAGAAATTTGATTAACCTATGATGATTTCAAAGGATACTTGTAACATACTCTAGTTTCTATTGATGTGCAACATATAGGATCTCATGGTTCTTTGGAAGAGTAATGACTGGAGGTTTTTGTCTTTGGAGTAACATGTGTGACACTTGTCTTTTGCTTGGAGAGTGCTGCAGTTTATAATGTGCAGTATTATGTCCTTTTCGCTATTTGTCCTTTCAGAGAATGACTTAATTTCATAGTTGATTATTTTTGAAATACAATCCAAATTATGCACAAGACTTCCGTATTTTCATTTTAGCTGAAAGTACTCAATATGTTCTATAAAATTGGATGTACCATTTATCTTATGTCTGAAACAAATAACTTGTATGGTAGCTGGTAACTTGAATCTGTACAATGTCATTTCTTTATGAAGATGTTATTTCCTTTGCATTATAGTTAGATGTAAATTAATCTAGTTGGTGTGATAGGCTGTGTGAAATGTTCTCTAGTGACCTTGTGGTAAGTGTTTCTTTGGAAATAAAAGGTGGGGTACTCCAGATTCATATATAGTTATAGGAAATAATAGACACATCTGAGTGTAGTGGCTCACACTTTTAATCTTAGCTTTTGGGAGGCAGAGGCAGGAGGAACAGGAATTTAAGGTCAGTCTGGGCTGTGTGAAACTGTCAAAACCAACCAACCAACCAACCAACACCCAAAGTAACAACAAAAGAAGGAAAGTATCCACAGATCCAATGTCCCTTTTCCCATTTTCCTTTAGTGGTAATGTTTGACTGAATCACAGCAGTGTCATTCATAGGGTGCTGAGAAGTGGTGAGGTAAAGACACCCTCATACTGCCCTTTCATAATTGCAAACACTTCTTAGTAATTAGAAAATTCATAACATTTTTAAGTGTTTATTCACTCCATTAAGTATGGTAAGATTATGACGAGTCCTATAGCATTTTAAATTGCTCTAGTGACATTTGATACATTGTGTGAAGAAGAAATGAAGACAGAAAACCAAGGTTTAATTAATGTGTTTTGAAATTGAACAATATTATAAACAGAAAAAGTGATTTTTTTCTTTAATAAAAAGGAAACAAAGTTGGCTTGTCACTCAGGATTTTTTTCAGGTTATGAGTGGGATGTGGACCTCTGTGGACCTCAGTACTAAGTTTTAGTAACATGTATATGATGAAAGTCAACATTTCTAGATACTGCTTTAGGTAATACTGCTGATAAGTAGTAACTGTAGAGTCAGCTGGTGTATGGGGACACGTGGAATATTTTTAAGTTAAAATTATTTATTAAGGTAAAAAAAGATAAGTAACAAAGACATCTTTCAGGAAATAGTTGTAAATGAAAGTACAAACTTGAAAAACAGAAAAATGAAACACAGAAGTGTAGATGTGAATTCTCTGTGCCCTTGAGAACAGTTCCTGCAGTGCCTTTCATCAGGTCTCTGTGTTAGAGACTTGGTATACTTAGTGAAATGTGTTTGTAATGGATTGTTTTTGTCGTTATCAACAGCTTAAATATAAATGTATATTTCTGTCTTTAAACTATCTTTTGGTACATTGTCTTCTCTGAGTTTCACAATGGTTCTTTTGGATAGGAAAATAAAACCATTCAACCTTAATTATAATCACAGTTATTTCTACATTTTAATTTAACAGGTCCATAGAGAGTACACAGTTATCAAAACCAGATAGTCTTTTCTGTTCTTGAACAATTAGTAATCATTCCTGGAATTTACTGCCTGCTTTATATTGTTGAAGACTTGGATATCTTGTTACAACAGAGTTCTCTGGGGTAGATGTGCTAGGCTATGCTTGTAGGTGGGGACTAAAGAAGGAAAGAAAAACCTGTTTCTGGACATCGCATAAGCTACCTTAAAACAGAAACAAAACAAAACAACAAAAAATTCCTTAAACAGTTATAAAATTGCTTTTGGTTGTCACTTGAACGTAATTTTTAGTTGGGAAAGTTGAAATTACAACTCTAATGTGTTTCTATTTAAGAAACAAAATGAGAAAACCAACATATCACCACAGAAGACACATTCAATAGAATGATGTTCTGCTATGTTAAATACTTGAGTCATATGCAGTCTATTGTCAGTCAGGTAACCATGTATTAGTTACTACTTTATTCAGCCTAATATTGTAGTATTAGCATTTGGGAAGATGGGAAATAGAGAAGGTCTTAGAACGGATGTGGAGACATGTTGTTATTTATGTGTAAAGATAAAATATAAAACTGTAAGGTATCAAGAACTGTATGTTAATGTAATTTAAATTGAGTCCATGAGAAGGCTGTGCTGTAGAGTGAGGGAACCAGCCTAACTTACAAGACTTGATTTAGTGTTGACTTGTGAGGGTAATGTGCAGGATTATTCAGGGAGGAGGAGAACCCACCTCCTAGTGGTTGGGATAGTACAAAGTGGTAATTTGGTGGGACCAAAGGGCCTATACATTTTGAGAAAAGAGAAATTGGCTTTAACTAGTTGCCATTCCAGAATTCATATTTACAAACTATTATTTGGAGCTGAATTTTTGGGGTCACAGTCAGACATTATCACTTACTAGTTTGGTAGATGTGAGAGAATTACCTAACCCCCGTGGGCAACTGCTCTTAATCTGTTAGTTAATAGCTCCTTGTAAGTTTGTTATGAGGGTCAGAGGGGCTAATAAATGGAAAGCCTCAGGAACAGCATGTGCTATGCTGCAGGCTGTGGTGGGATGAGTTGTTGCTGAGGAGCAACCTGGGTAAGGAAAACGTTCATCCAGGAGGTTGCACTAATTTAGAGATGTTATCACTAAGGATTGGATTTAACCACAGTGTGTGTGGGAACTAGACTGAAAAAAAAAATACTAGGAGTAAAGACTCACAGATGCCAAAAAACCAGAGTTCTGTGGGTAAGAGAGAGACACAGAGAGAGAGAGAGAGAGAGAGAGAGAGAGAGAGAGAGAGAGAGACATAGTAATAGTCCTGAAAATAATGAAGATGAATTTATTTGAGTCTTAAATTTGACACAAACTACTTGCAGGGTTATAGATCAGTGGTAGAACATTTGCTTAGAAATCAGATCAATTGAGTTTGATTTCTCATGTTGTAAAAAACCAAACCAAATAAAAAACAAGGAACATATACCCCAATAATAAAAGACACATACAAATTCAAATGACTGAAAATTCTTATGGCTAATTTGGAGGTCTTTTGTGGGGAAAGTGCTAGGAAGTGAGTTAAAGTGATTTAGAGAAAACAAAGGCAAATGACAACTCACCTTTCATCTGCCTATAAAATTAATGCACAGTTGTAAGCTGTGCATTTGAAAATTGGAGAACAGGAAAAAAAAAATTACCACCCTTAGTTCACTGCCCAGAGAAAACTGATAGGTTTTGATTTATTTCCTTTAGTCCCCACCTCCCACGGAAGTGCTATATTTGTGAAATCTTAATGGTAGTTCCACTTTATATCCTCCCTAAGATGCTGCTCTATATTCTGTCATGACTATTTTCTTTTGATATATGTTCTATCACCTTGGTTTAAAATGGTTTCATCTTTTGCATGGAGTAGATGCAGCAATACTTAAGTTTTCTTATTATTTACATGTAGGGATTTTGTTAATTTTCCTTTTGATAGTGTGGTAATGAAGACTTTTTAAAAAAATACATATATGTGTTTACCACATACAGATTTTCTTTGGTAGGAATACAGAATTTCTTTTCCTACTTATAAGTTATAATTAAGGAGTTAATGAATTCTGTAGGGAAATGAACTCAGTGGGATAAATGATGTGGCTATGAATTGATGTTAGTGGTGGATTTAGATGTTTATAATCTGATTTTTGTTGATTAAGGTAAAAGTACACATGCTTATTAGCATGAATGGAGTGAGTGGTGGCGACTCTCCACAGCAGTGTTAGAGAGGGTTGTGCAGTTATAGAGTTAGAGAATTCCCTGCAGTCTTTGACTTGTGCCTATTGGGATGGAGAGGAACCAACTGAATTAGTGAGAAAGTGCTTGAATTGTGGCTTTTCAGGAAAGGGGCAGCAGAGTCATGTAGTGGGTGGAGTTGACCTTCAGAGCCATCCAATTGACCTGGAATCAGAGCTTTCTATTTAGTAGCAGTGTTGCCTTAAACACATCATTTAACCCTTCTGAGCATACTTTTGTTATTTGTGTAAAGTAGATAATACTTATTTTCAGAATCCTAGTGAGAATGAAAGGAAATTACTTATTGTGTATTTTACATACCACAGAGCTAACTCAAATGATGACTATTACTGTTGTGGCATCGGTTCCCCCACACCCCCTTCTTTCACACAGGACCTCACTCTATAGCCCAGTCTGTACTAGATAGAATACACTCTGTAGTCCATAGCATACTTGAATTTATGGTAATCCTCCTGCCTCAGTCTCTAAAAAGCTGGGATTACTGGCCTGTAATACCATATCCATGATGCAATTTCTTTTAATTAGAATTTATGGGCAACATTAACAGTAATGATAATTGTAATCAGCATTATATCCAGTGTTTATTAAATTGTTAGGATATGATAGGTATTGTTCTAAGTAGTTTACATTATTATCATTGTGGTGGTAGTGTTTAGTAAATGCCTCATGAGTTGCTTTTTTTTTTTAAAGAATTTATATGAGTACACTGTAGTTGTCTTCAGACATACCAGAAGAGGGCATCAGATCCCATTACAGATGGTTGTGAGCCACCATGTGGTTGCTGGAAATTGAACTCAGGACCCCTGGAAGAGCAGTTGGTGCTCTTAACCGCTGAGCCATCTCTCCAGCCCTTCAAGCTGCTTTTTTGATGTCATAAATTTATATGTGTTTTTACATGTTACATGTATAAGACGTAAGAAAACCCAAGAGTTGCTTTGAAGGATCATCTGGTTACTAAGTAATTTAACTGGTTGTTTCCTTCCTTTTTCTTTTTAGGTGATTTCTTCTCAATACCGTTATTCTGTAGACCACACACTGTAGGGTACGGAAGGGTGAATGGACTGCGTAGATTTTTATAACCCTCCCATGCTTAGGTATCACCATTTCTTAGATGTAGGTAGTGTTTTCTCCATAGTTTCTCTACCTGCTTGAAATGCTTAGTGGGATAAAAATTAAATAACCTAGGAGGATAATCTGACTGGGAGAGATGCTGAAGAGACTCCAGAAGTTAGGTGAGAGCAATGGGTTAACCTGTGGATTAATTTTAACCTGTGGGTTGTGACCCCTGTGGGGACGAATGACCCTTTCACAGGGGTCGCCTAAGACCACCTTCAAACACAGATATTTACATTATGACAGTAACATGAAGTAGCAATGACATAATTTAATGTTTTGTGGGTCACTACAATATGAGGAACTGTGTAAAAGTATCATAGCGTTAGAAAAGTCAGGAACCACTGGTTTAGAACTTCTCCACTTTTCTCAGTGGTAGAGAAAGAGTAAAGAATGTACTGCAAGTTGGCAGAAACAATCTTACCTAAACTAAAATGTATTTTTCTTCTTAATGTCTAGCACAGACATGCTTCTTGTAAAACAAGTATATTTTTATTAGTCTATGTAAAACTGAAGCTCTGAAGGTTACCATGCTTGCTTAGCACACGGCACTGCTAGTCTCCTGCTCTGCTCTCTGTCTGGAGATGGGGCCAGGGATGTTTGGTTCCTGGTCTTCTCCCAGGTAGGCCCAGTTCTTCAGCGGTGCTTTTCTTGTTCCTTGAGAATACTGTATTTTAAAGCAAGAATGGCTTTGTAAGTAGAACACTGTTAGTTTATAAACTAAAGCTTAGGTAGATAAGTTGATAGTGTGACTGCCATTTGAACCTGCTTTCTGTTTCCAGTCAGGTCATCCTAAAACAACAATAAAGATTTATTATTTTTATTTTATGTGTGTGGGCATGCCTGGTATTTTACTTCTTAATGCCTAGCACAAACATGCTTGTTATAAAACAAGTGTGGCCCATGGAGTCCAGAAAAGGACATTGGATCCCTGGGAACTGAATTTCAGATGGTTATGAGTCACTGTGTGGGTGCTGGGAGTTCACCCTGAATCCTCTGCAAAACCAACCATTGCTTTCAACCACTGAGCTATCTCTTTAGTCCCTCATCCTATATTTTTTAAATATACATTTGAAATGGGAAAAATTGTATTTTTATAAAAATACCTTAATTTTTTGTCCTATGTTTAAAATGTGCTCTTATATGTTACAGGTTAAAATTGTGGTTATAGAGTGACTGTAATGAGTCACCCAAGCTCTTGAAAAGTGCTTGGGGACTTAGAGATCACACAGAAATGAAAACAGATTAAGATTTGGTTACTAGTTTTATTCTTGCTGATCATGAGTCAGTGAGAAATCTTCAAAGCAATATAATAATACAATTTGAGATAACTTACGACAGACCTTTTCTTTTTCTTAAAGCTTTGCTATAACATCTCAACATACTTTTTGTTTTTAGGACTTGGAGATAAATAGACCTGGCAGTTTACACTGCTAATCACAGCATGTAGAAGGCTAAAGCTGGAGGATTGTGAATTGGAAGAGAGCCTGGGCTTATAGTGAGATCCAGGTCAGCTTAGTCTAAAGAAAGCCAAACCAAAAGAATCAAAAATTCGAGTTTGTTCAAGATGAGATTCCATCCCCTACTTTGGGTTAAGAGGATAGCTAGGTTGGGATTGGGAGGCTCTCAGAATCTGAATAATCAGGTAGATGAAACGAAACAGTATTCTTGGAACCTGGTGGAAGTCCTGGTTCAGCAGTGTCCTTGTTTCTGGTGACCTAGTGTGAGCAGGATCACTTCACAGTTAGAGCCTGTTAACACCGTTGCATTGGTGGCTGACAGTGAGGCTGCATATACAGTAACTGGCACAGTGCTNAGTGTCTCCTCCCTGAGTGTTAGTGCCCAGAAGCCCTCAGTGTCTCCTCCCTGAGTGTTAGTGCCCAGATGCCCTCAGTGTCTCCTCCCTGAGTGTTAGTGCCCAGAAGCCCTCAGTGTCTCCTCCCTGAGTGTTAGTGCCCAGAAGCCCTCAGTGTCTCCTCCCTGAGTGTTAGTGCCCAGAAGCCCTCAGTGTCTCCTCCCTGAGTGTTAGTGCTAGTAGTATTCCAGGTTAAGTGCGTCTTATTTACTGTAATCCCATTTCTGGGCCACAGATGCAGAGTCTATGAGCTGTAACCTTTTTTTTTCAAAAACAATTTTTTATTAGATATTTTCTTCATTTGCATTTCAAATGCTATCCTGAAAGTCACCTATACCCTCCCTCCACCCCTGCCCTGCTCCCCAACCCACCCACTCCTGCTTCCTGGCCCTGGCATTCCCCTGGGGCATATAATCTTCGCAAGACCAAGGGCCTTCAGCTGTAATCTTAAAACCAGAAAAGTCTAAACTTTTTAACTACAAATTTAGTAGATAAACTATTTTGCTCGAAATATATGGTTTAATATGCAAAAAGGCCATTAAAACCATCTGTGTCCCCAGTTTTTGTATGGTTATCAGGTGTTGGAACAATTTCTAAAATACTTTATACTATTTTTTTTTTTTCTAAAATCTGAAAACTTCCATCTAAACCTTTTTTTTTTTAAGCTCACAAAAAGGATTTCTTTCTTTATACTAAAAGTATAGACTGGGAACTTTAAATACAGAAAAAAAATGTGGTAAATTAGTTCTGTAACATAGATTGTTGGGCTAGAGGATTTTTAGGCTAAGTTTTGTCCTTTGAGTGTTTTCTGTAATAGGCTGATTTAGGGACTTAGATTCTACTTTGAGGATAAAGTAGCTGTCTAGTCTTTGGTCCAAGGAATACTCATACTTCTCTGTTCAGCTAAAGCATACAGGAAAATATTCAAGGTTCTCTCAGAGTGGAATATTTTCTTTTTCTGTTTGTTATATAGCCAGCATTAGATGATACCCTTTAAAAAGAAGCTTCATTCTTTATCATAGCCTTTCTGGATTTTGTCAGTTTTCTGGTAACAGATAGAGGAGAAAATCCTCCAAGGGTTAGTCAGCTTCATGAAGAAAACGTGGAGCCATGATACAGGCAATAAATAGACTTTTTGATAAATTCTATTTTTTATTTTTGGAAAAGTTTTCAGATTAGTGGCTAATGTTTATTCCTATGATTCCATCTACATAGCAAACCTATTCTACTGTTCTAGTGTTAATTATGTAAATAACCGTGGTGCTGGTGTGGTATTGGATAATTTAATTGGCTTAGCTGGTAACTAAACAGTAGGAACACAAAGCAGGCTGTATAGCCAGGGCCTCTCTTGTCTTCATATTTACTTATTCCTTCATTTCTAGCCTAGAACGGTACTGCAGTGAGCAAATTCAACTGAAATCAAGATAGCTAGACTCCAGAGACTAACTCAACAAGTTGTAATAGCAACTGGGCTTTGCCCAGTGATTGATGAAAGGGGCAGAGTCTCAGTCATTATAAAAATACTTCATAAACATTTACTTCTGTACTGTTTACTTCACAGTTTTTGTAAGATGTTGGTAACTAACTGTTCATTTCACAGAGGAAACAGAAATCAAGAGTGATGCATGTTTGGTGTGGTTTCTGACTGCCCTTCAAACAGCAGTAGTCACACCTGCACTGATACCAATCTGCATAGTTTGTCTTAAGGAGAAACTTACTGTCTCTAGAAATCGTTAGAATCTGTTGTTATAACAAGGAGTCTAATGTAAGGGTTAAGTTGATATTTTCAAAAATAAAGTGCTTCAAGATTTGTTTTTATTAAAAAGAAAATAGTATAATTATTAGTTTACATAAAACAGGTAAGCATTTTAAAAGTATTTCAAGATGTTAATTGTAAACAGCTACAGTCTGAACCATCTTTGGGAGAGAGGAACTTTGTGTCTCATTGTTTAGCTGTCTTTGTATTTTTGGAAGAATAGGAAATTTTATAGTTGTTATGGGTTGGAATATTTAAACGATTACATCTTCCACTGTAATACATCTCCAAGGTTGTGAATGGTACTAAGTACAGGCCTGTGAACTACAAAACTAAAGACTCTGGGAATTTGCATTAGGGCTTTTGAACTCACCTTAGCATTCTTTAGAGTGCTGTCATCTGCCTTTATCTATTTATTTTTGTGATTGGTGGTTATTGTTATTTAGATCATAAACATTTTGAAAACAAAAGTGGTAGTTTGTACTTGTGATTCAGTAAAACACCACTAAGGTTAAGGTTGTTAGGGTTCACAAACGTTTGAATTAGCTTTGGATATATGTGGTAATTTGGAAAGAGATTAAATACCCCTATTTTTATTTTTCTTCCCTAGCATAATCTGCTTAGAGGAAGCATAAAGATTTATGAGGATATGCAGACTAGAGATTTGAAGCGTGTACCATTTATTTAGAATGTTTTACCTGTCCTCTTATTTTCTTCTGCAAAGCTCTTAGCCCATTCAGGACTCCTCATTTAAGTATCAACGATGAGCAGGAAGTGGCCAAGTGGTAAAGCCATTGAGGTTTTAACAGGAGTACAGCTGGCTCTGCAGAACCACAGCCAGCTCTGGCTCTAAGCAATGAGAAGTGATACTTTGATAGTGGTGATGAGTGCATGCATGTGCATGTTCTGCCCCATCCTCCCTGCAGAATGTCTGGTACATTTGTTCTTAGTAATGTCAAGCTGAGAGAATAGCTTGTTTGGTTCTTGGCTTAACTGGCCATAGGAACTCAGTTTTACGAGAGCTGTAGGAACCATTTACCACCATCTGGAGCCGGTAAATGCCCAGGCCAGAACTTTGAAAGTTAGACGTTTTCCTAAACAACCCTGATTTTTGCCTGTTGACTTGTGCTTTTTTTGGCTTGGAAATGAAGTTGTGTAGATGTGGGGAAGTGTCCTGAAGAGCAGAGAAAAGACTCATTGAATGGAACTATGAATCTGGTTCCTGCTTCAGAAAATAGATATTTCATGTAGTTCTGAGTCACCTTTGGTTACATTTTTTGGAACTAGGTTAGTTGTGTTGATTATAGAAACACATTGTTTATATGTGTTCATGTATAATTTTATTTTGTTCAATGCTGGGCACCAATTCAGGGCCTCATGTATACCCCTGAGACACACACCTAGTTCCCTGGGAGATTGTAGACCTAGGATTACTTTTATCAAGTATTTCCTTCTCCAGCCTCTTTTTTTCTCCTCTCTTCTTTCTTTACTTTTTATGAAGAATTAAGTTGACTACTCTGATATAATTGGAAGGTAATATGTTATTAATGTGTATATAATTTGGGAAAATATTGTTTACATTTCAGTTGCTATAATAAGATACCATGACCAAAGAAACTTATTAAGAAAGTTTATTTGGAGCTCACAGTTTCAGAGGGTTAGAGTCTTTGACCATCATGGCAGGGAGCATGGCAGGCAGGCAGGCATGGCTTTGGAGTAGTAGCTAACTGGGAATGGCTTTTGGAAAACCTCAGTGCCTGCCTGCAGTGACACCTCCTCCAGCAAGCTTCTAATCCTTCCAAACAGTTCCACCAATTGGAGAACAAGTATCCAACCATATGAACCTGTGGGGGCCATTCTCATTGAGATTACCATATCTCGGTTGAAAGTTAAGTAGTTTAACAGGAGACTTCTTGGTTTATTTTAAAAAAAAAAAAGGCATCTCTGCAGTCTGTCTCACATGCTTGCTGTTAGAGAAGCTCTGCAGTCTGTCTCACATGCTTGCTGTTAGAGAAGCTCACTGATTCAAGACCACTTAGTCTGAGGTATCAGCTGTTACAGGAATGAACTCTTCTGCATCTCAGCACTCATACAGATTTCCTCTAAACATTTACATTTTCTTATATAACCTGAAGGAGTGGATAGATATTATTGTTTTTTAAAAAATCGTAGTCACTTCCATTGCTTGCAAAGCCTGCAGATTTCTGAAAATACCACCTTGGTAGACTAGTGTTGATGAATTTAGTTGCTGAAAAAAATGCCCATTCGCTCCCTGTGAAAAGAGCAGGTTTGTGTTTATTCAGTGGCTCTGAGATGAGATAATTGGTATTTTTATGATATGAATGGAGCCTTTGTGTTTTTGAATGTTGTGAAACAAAGCTGTATTTATAAACACATTTCAAAAAATATAAATGACACTTTTTTGGTGAAGATGTTCACTGAATAGCAAGAAAGTTCAAAAAAGGGAGCTTTGTTAACATTTAATAATAATCTAACTGTTTCTGTTGACTATCTCATTGATGTTTAATGAGTACCTGATTTTAGAAACTTTTGTATTAAAAATAATCTTTAGATGGGGCTATCGTAGAAAAATACTTTATGAGACTAAATATTCCTTTTGCAAGTTTGTGTTTTAAAATTATTGACTTGGTTTATAATATATAAACCAAATAACAGTAGTATAGTCACAAAGATCTCTAGGAAAGCCTTGCTTAGTGCCAAATACAAGATGAAGAGAATACTATGGCCCAGATGATATAGTATAAATAGTAAAAATTTAATATGATTTAGTATGAATAGTATAAAGTATTCAGACAGAATCCAAAAGATCTTTAGGTTTTTTATCTAATTTTTATCTTTCTTGTCACTTCCTTTTTTCAAGATTTCAAACAAAAAGATTTTACTTACTTTAATCAACATTTTTGTTTTTGTTTTTGTTTTTTCGAGACAGGGTCTCTCTGTGTAGCTCTGGCTGTCCTGGAACTCACTTTGTAGACCAGGCTGGCCTCGAACTCAGAAATCTGCCTGCCTCTGCCTCCCGAGTGCTGGGATTAAAGGCATGTGCCACCACGCCCGGCTTTAATCAACATTTTTAACATGTTTTTTTTTTTTTTAAGAGGCCATGCAGCATTTTTTTTTTTTAAAGATTTTTTTTTTTTTTAATGTATATAGCATTCTGCCTGTATATATGACTGCAGGTCAGAAGAAGGCACCAGATCTCTTTGTAGATGGCTCTTATGAGCCATCATGTGGCTGCTGGGAATTGAACTCAGGACCTCTAGAAGAGCAGCCAGTGCTCTTAACATCTGACCCATCTCTCTAGCTCCTTACTTTTTTTTTTTTTTTTTTTTGGTTTTTCGAGACAGGGTTTCTCTGTATAGCTTTGGCTGTCCTGGAACTCACTTTGTAGACTAGGCTGGCCTCAAACTCAGAAATCCGCCTGCGTCTGCCTCCCGAGTGCTGGGATTAAAGGCGAGCGCCACCACGCCGGCTAGCTCCTTACTTTTATTTTTAGCTGTATGAGTATTTACTTCTATGCATATTAATGCACTATGCGTGTTTGCAGTACCTGAGAAAGCCAGAAGAGGGCATTTGATATCCTGGAACCAGAGTTACAGATGCCACTGAACCAGGGTGCTCTGCCTTAGCTAGTGCTCTTAACTGCTGTGCCATTTCTTCAGACCCTCTTTTCAAGACTTTTGTAAGCTTTTAGCAGTTATCTGCTTAATATAGCATAATTATTGTAGAGAAAGTGCATTATATGTGTTAGTAGTGGTTTCTGGTTGACAAGAAGAAAATGCCAAGTTTTAAATTAATTTTAAGTGCCTACTTGTAAGTTATAGAACATTTTTTTGTTAATTGCCTTTGAAGACTTACACTATATAAACTATAAACTAGCGCTAAAACAACTCAGTGGTCTGGAGGGCAGAAGTTGTCTGTCTGCCTTCCTGTACCCTCTTTTCTCCCTTGGTTCAGATTCATGCTCTTCAGCTTCTTACAGTTTCTCATGCACATGCAGGTGATGCATAGCTCTGATTATTGGGAAGCAATAGTTCTCCAACTTAGCTTTGTCAATTAACAGGACACAGCTGAGGAGAGAGGATTCTTATAGAGGGCAATGTTGAGTCTATATGAGCTTAGTAGGTTATTTGGTTTCCTCAATTACTTGTAATATTTGGCATATTGTAGAACATGATGCAATTTCCCAATATATAGGACTTAATGAAGTCCCTAATGGTCAAAAATCTATATCAAAACCTGAAAGCATTATCAGCGCTTCCAAGTGTTAGGGTTTCAGTTTTACCAACTTAATTATCTCCTATTTTTAGAAAAGAAACAAAGAGTTGAGATAGGATCTTCCTCTTGCCTGATCACAGGCCCTGCTTTTTATTTTTTAATTTGAGGGGGGGTTTGTATTTCTAAATTCTATCCTCTTGTATTCCACCTATCCAGTTTATAATAAACGTGAGCTTATCTAATTAGTTTAAGGTTAAGTCCAATGTCAAGTGTATAGCAAGGGCCTTCTGTGTTGTCACCAGGTGAGTGGTAAGAACTTGTGCTTGCTTCTGTGTTGTCACCGGGTGAGTGACATTAAGGAGCATTCATACATCCCTGACCTGACGAGTTCTCCTGGAGCACTGCCTTCCAATATAGACAACTTAGGTTTTCTCTACATAGGCTTTTATGGGAAGACATATTAATATCACAGCATTCTGCTTTTGGATGCCCAGTTCCTTTCCTCATGTGCAAAGTATATTCAGTTCATACCAGTAGCCCTCCAGTAGTCCCCAAAGTCTTAACTTTTTCTAGCATCTACCTTAAAAGTTTTAGTTTAAATCCAGCCTCATTTAAATCTGTTCAAATTAGCTTTATCCTGGGACAAATAGACCTCTTGAATTGTGAGCTTGTGAAATCAAAATAAGTTCTGTGTGCCTAGTATGTAATTGTGGAGCAGTTCTGTGTGCCTAGCATGTAATTGTGGAGCAGTTCTGTGTGCCTAGCATGTAATTGTGGAGCAGTTCTGTGTGCCTAGTATGTAATTGTGGAGCAGTTCTGTGTGCCTAGTATGTAATTGTGGAGCAGTTCTGTGTGCCTAGTATGTAATTGTGGAGCAGGACATTTTTATTCACAAAGGAAAAGATGAGCAAGAAAACAGAAGTAGCTGGTTCCAAGTAAACCTGGAACTCAACAGAGAACAGCATTAAATCTTTTTTAACATTAAAACAAAACCTTTCTTACACACACCTGTGCATGTGCGTGTGCTTGAGTGCTATGTATTTGCTTGTGTGCTTGTGCATGTGTGTTGTGTGTGTGTGTGTTTCCAGGATGGAACTCAGGTGATCAGACTTGCCCAGCAAGTTCTTTTATTCCCTGAGCCATTTCCCTGGCCCAGCAGTGTTAACTCTTAAAGATGGAGAGGATGTTCTGTGTTCTGACTCTATATTTTATCCTCTGAAAGTATTCAAGAAACTTCTCATGTGGGGCCATGCTGGGTTCAGCTCATGCATGCAGCAACTTTCACAGGTTAGAATCTCATGCATGCAGTTTTTACATATTAAGCAATGCCCTAATAGTGACTCTGTAGTGTTTTTACCCTAGCTGCAAGTCTCTGGAATCTCAGGTTGTTTGCAGTATCTGATAACATTTAGGTGGAAGTAGGAAATGAGGCCCCTCAGTAAGTCTTTTTTCTATGGATGGTACCAATATTTGATGCTTATGTCTGTACAAACTGCAGCCTAAACCATTTTTAGGCTCTCTTAAGCCTTATTTGGAGGATCTGAGGGGAGGGTGTTGTACCAGAGCACAGGGAACAGACTTGAGATAGCCTTGTTTCTTATTTCCGCCAGCGACCCTATCAGAATTGTCACATTTCTCCCAGCTTTCTGACCACAAACATTTATGCTGTTTCGAAAAGTTTGAGACTTTTCTCTGTTGCTGTCTTCATCTTGTAGCTTTTCACTAGAATCACCCGTTCACTCCAAAAAACTGTTTTAGCTTTTAGTCAATCTCCAGTTCTAAAACTGCTCCTCATTTCTGTTTTATGTTACAAATATCTTACTGTCAGATACTGATTTCTTCCCTCATAGCTCTGCTGCTGCTGTAGCTGAATACCTGAGACTGAGCAGTATTTGAATAGAAACTTACCCTATTGTTCTGGAGGCTGGGAAGTCAAAGATCAAAGTACCAGTGTGTGGCAAGAGCTTGCTTTCTACATCATCAGGTGCCTGGATGTAAGGAGAGTGTGGGCAGGAGGTTAGTTGTATGGCATCAATCCTTTTAGACATTAATCCTTTCACATGAGGCCCTTATGGCCTGACTATTTCTCTATAGACCTCAGCTCCCAGAACTGTTGCACTTGGATATATTCTAGCATGGGCCTGGGTGGAAGAAGTCAGACCAAACAAGCTCAGTAATAATAGAATTGACTAGTGAGGCCCTGCATGTTACATAGTTTCTTTGGGGGGGTAATAAAATTTTAGTTTAGCTTCTTTCATTTATATAAGTCTATCAGATTTTCTATTTTTATTTGTTTGTTTGTTTTTTGGTTTTTCGAGACAGGGTTTCTCTGTGTAGCCCTGGCTGTCCTGGAACTCACTTTGTAGATCAGGCTGGCCTCGAACTCAGAAATCCTCCTGCCTCTGCCTCCCAAGTGCTGGGATTAAAGGTGTGTGCCACCACCGCCCGGCTGGATTTTCTATTTTTAAAGTCATATTTTGGTACTGGGGCTGGCTTTGTTCTTGTTAGGAAAGCACTTAATTACTGTGTTAGACCACTAGTAACCTATCCTGTAAGGAGCTTTTTGTTTTTGTTTTTGTTTTTTTTTCATTATTGTCATAAAATTATTTATAATATTGCATTACCTTTTAAATTGGGGTTAAGTTCTAGAGTCATGCTTTCCTTCCAGTATTAGTGATTGTGTTTTGTCGAGGTAGATTTTGTTTTGAGATAGGGTCTCATGTAGACCAGGATGGCTGTAAGCTCATGCTTGCTGTTACTACGGATAAGCTGGGTTACAGCTCTCCCTGCTGTGACTTAAGTTATGTGTGTATTCTCATTTCTAACACTAATCATTCCATGGTGTGTATAGATATTTCCTTCATCTCTCTCTATCCTCCTACCCCCCAAATTTCCTTTTAATGTAGGTAATGATTGTCTTTATATCATTGGTCTAAAAATTTAACCTTTACATTTAAGGATAGTTTTGCTGGGTTTACAATCTAGATTCTTTTTTCTTGGTTAGCATTTAAAGATTTCTAAAAACATTATATTTTGGCTTATTTTTTTGTTTTTGTTTTTAAACAGTAAGTCAGTAGTGATTCTTTGTATATTGTCTTTTCTATATAAGGGATATTTTCTTCTTGTGGCTTCTAAAAGATTTCCTAGTTTTCTGTAATTTGATTATGAGGTTCTTGTGTTTTTGATGTTTATACTTACACAGATCTTCTACCCACCCCCACCCCCCTGCCAAAACAGGGTTTCTCTGTATAGCCCTGACTGTTGTGGAACTTTCCCTGTAAATCAGGCTGGCCTCAAACCATCTACCACTGCCTTTGGAATACTGGGGTGGGACAAAAGGCATGTGCCACCACTTGAGGTGTGTGTGTAGAGGCAGGGGGTGGCCTCTAGGTATCTTTTAATGCCCTTATTCCCTATCCTTTTTGCTAGGACAGTAAGTTATTACTGTGGGAATTGTTACTGAGGTAACAAAACCTTTTTTTTTTTTCCTTTCCCTCAATGTTTTGCCCTACATTTTTTAAAAAAAACATATCTTTCATTTTTATTTATTTTGAGACAAGCTCTCTCTGTGTCAAGGTGAGTGCTATAGTTTGGATTAAAAGAAAAGATTTATTATTATTTATATGCATGTGCTTCAAAAACCCATGCCAGGCCTAACCTAAGATATATATCTTCTGGACTGAAACTTACTGTGTATCTAGAACACTGTCTCTTACACTTGCAGCTGCCTTCCTGCTTCTGTGTCCTGAGGTTGGGATTATAGGTGTGTCAGGTGCTGATATTTTCTTCTACCTTGTCCAATACAGAAAGTTTATAACCTAGATAATGTTATTTTATTTTTCAAAGCTCATTTTTTGGTCATTTTAAATCCCTCCCTGTTTTTCCTTTTCCTTTTCCTTTTCCTTTTCCTTTTCCTTTTTTTTTTTAAAGTGAGTGGTTTGCAGTAGTTTTCTAGTCTTTGTTTAGTAATCCCACCTTTTTATTTTATGCCTATTCTATTGACAGTTTTTTTTGCTTGTTTTTTGTTTTTGTTTTGTTTTGTGTTTTGATCTTGCTTTAGGTTATATTTTTCTGCTAATGTACATAGCTGGCAAATTTTTATTTCCTTGCCTTTGGGCTTTTTTTCCCTAAATACTAAAACAAACAAACAAACAAACGCTTCATTGTAAAGTATAGCTTCAGACTGCTGGTGTACAATTTCAACCCTTAACTTTCCCCCTACTTTTCTCTCTGCTTAACCTTTTCACAGATGCCTTCAGTACACATGGGCCAACTATAGACACTGCTGACTTTTTTTTTTTTTAAAGGTAACTTTATAATATCTCATGGCATTATTCTCTCCAAGTCTACTTGGGTCTGTATCAGTTGGCCATTGTACTTTCCCTGCTGTAACCTCTTGGTCTAAAAAGAAAAATGCTATTAACCCAAAAGGATATTAAGCCTGAAGGACAGCCTGTTTTTATTGGAAGCTGTTCTATAGGAAACTCTCTAATAGTATATCTAAAGGCAAACCATTCTGAATGCCTTTAAGATGATATCTCCAGAAATAGGGAAAGACAGAACTTTGGATTCTGGGTGTTGTGAATGTTACACTATTGAGTGTGACTGAAATTCAGTCATTAGAGATCATTTGTATTCCTTTGTGGTTGTTTTAAAGCATTTTTCAGGGTAGGTCTAGGGTAGTGATTTTCAACCTGTGGGTCGAGACTCCCCTGGGGGTCATACCAACCCTTTCACCTGGGTCACCTCCATTGGAAAACACAGTTATTTACATTATGATTCATAACAGCAAAACTGCAGTTATTATGTCGCAATGAAAATACTTTTATGGTTGATGTTACCACAACATAAAGAACTGTGCTAAAGGGTCACAGTGTTAGGAAGGTTGAGAAACACAGTTCTAGGGAAACTTTGGTTCTTAGAATAAATAATTTAGCCATATTAGTTACTTGGCGTAACTAACACTCCTGAGATTCTTTAGAGTGCTTTGGCTTTTCAACATTTATTGCATGTATGTATATACTGCTTCAGACTTAAAATATCTCCCAGCTTCTCCTTTGTTTTAGCCTGCTATTGTGGAGTGTCACCATATACTTGTAGGATTTGCCATTGGTAATACACATGTGGGTTAGCCTTGAAGATGTCTAGAGATAACTTCACTAAATAGCTTCCCTCTCTCAACCAGTGCCCTAAGAATTGCAGCTGCTGTTGCCTCCCAGAACCCCAGTCTGTTCTGTTTCCTTGGGTCGGAGAGACCACCTTGTACATACTGATCTACAGATTATTTCCACACAGGAAATGAAAATGATGGTATTGTTTACATTGTTTCTCTTTTTATAGTTTTATAGTTTGTTTTCCAGTGTTGGAAAAGAGGCATTTGATAGGTGTTTTCCATTTTTCTAATTGCTTTTCGGGGAAGGTTAATTTAGTGCCAATTACTGAAATTGGCTTAAATCAGAAATCTTCTTTTGTTGTTATTAGAAAGGTAATTTGGCTGAAAAACTATATATGATAGTAAGAAAGGAATCATGATACTTGAATGTGGGCAGTACCGATGAAACCAGGACAGATACCTACTGTCTGGTTAGGTAGTACATTGCAGTATAAGTTATGTTCTTGGGGGATTGTGGTGAGAGACTGCATAGAACCATCAGGATCTGTAAAGACACCGTAACTCCAAAACACCAGAAAGGTTCTAGAAGAACCTTTCTTCCCACACTTGCAAGAGCAGAAAGCCTAGTATATGAGAATTTCTTAACTTCATAGCAGTTTTTGCATAAGATTCAGTTTTAAACAAACAAAATATGAACAGATGGGATTCCTGATAAACAAGAGTGATTACTAGTGCCATAGTAAGTACTTTTGATGTTTTGTGTGCATTCAGGGAGGTGAAAGCTTGTTTGCTCCGGTGCAGACTCCTTAGAGTGAGTGAGGCCTGAAGTGACAGCAGAGAGAACAGTTCTCAGGCCTTTGTAGAACATTCCCGACTTCATCATTGCTGTTCATTCACCCACCTTTGCTGTTACCAACATTCTTCCCACAGAGAAACTGTAGCCTGTAAGAAACAAATGAAAGCCAAGATCAGATTACTTTAAACTGATTTTCTTTGTTTGATTCTCTTGAATCCAGTAAGGTTTTAAAAGAGAAAGAATATAAATTTACGATCCGTTTCTTTTTTGTGACATAGGACAGGTCTCATGTATCTCAGGCTGGCTTCAGACTTGCTGTGTGGCTGAGTAAGACCTTGAACTTCCGATTCTCCTTTCTCTACTTCTCAACTGCTAGGATTACAAGCCTGATTTAAGTAGTGCTAAAGCTCAAACCCAGACTTTTTTGCTTAGTAGGAAAGTACTCTAAGTTACATCCCTAACTCCAAGCTTAAGATTTCTAAAAGAGATCATTTTATAGCACTCTGAAAAGGCAAAAAAACAATTGTTAACTTGGAGTAGTATGGTTGAAATCTCACGTTTTATCTTTATTCATTTTATTAAATTACTTGTAAGTGTTTCCTTAGGTTTTCAGGTGTTCTCAGCTACTTATCTCATTGGATGTTGCAGTACCTTGTGTTCTAATGAAATGTAATTTATATATTTATATCTCTTAATATTGTTATGCAGTACCTGTGCTCTAGTGAAATGTAATTTATATATTTATATCTTTTAATATTGTTATGAATATGTATTATACAATTTAAATCTCAATAATTTAAATAGAAGTTTTACCAAAAATTATGTTCCAGTTTTCTATTTATCACTAAAATGTAAACTTCTCTTTTATCTCTTTGCTTTATTTAGTAATTATTCAAAGCATAAAGAATATTATACGCAGGCATTCAGCAGGTTTACATTTTTATTTATTATTATTTTGTTTTTTGAGACAGGGTTTCTTTGTGTAGCCCTGGCTGTCTTGGAATTTACTCTGTAGACCAGGCTGGCCTTGAACTCAGAAATCTGCCTGCCTCTGATCCCAAATACTGGGATTAAAGACGTGCACCACCACCGCCTGGCTGGTTTATATTTTTAATTTATTTTTGGCTGTAAATGTTATATGTAAAACTCTGTATGATGTAAAAAAAGGATTTGAAATTCATGCTTAAGTGAATTAAAAGTGCTTTAAAAGAAATTATTTATTTTTATTTTATATTTCTTGAGTGTTTTGCCTGCGTGTGTGTATGTATATCATGTGTGTTCTTGATGCCAGTGGAGGCCAGAAAAGGTTGTCCTGTTCATCAGAACTGGAGTCACAGACAGTTTTAAGCTGCCATGTGGGTGTTAGGAGCTTAACCTGGGTCCTTTAGGAGAAGCCAGTTAACCTTTAACCACTTAGACATCTTTCCAGCCCTGAAAGTGCTGTATTTAGGCAAGGATTTAATAATTTCTGTAGCATATTTACACATGGCATTTCTTAGTAAAGAAACCAAGATAAGAAACCATTTTATGAAAAAAGTATTCTAAAAGTTGAGTTACAGGCTTTATGTAACCAGTGTTCATTCTGCATGTTTTGTAATCGCAGATTCTCTTCTAAGTGTTAGTGTGTAAAGGTGACAGGGACATGGTCCTTCTGTAGGATTACTTTTAGGAGATTTTACGTATCCTGGGTGGTGGTATAAAGTACAGTACATTCAATGGTGAATCATGATTAAAAAGAAAACAAAACAAAAAAACCAGGAGGTTTTGAGAGCTATAACTTTAGTAGTTAAATTTAGCTGCTTTTAGTATTTTTTGTTTTTGGGTTTTTTTTATTTTTGTGTGTGTGTGTGTGTGTGTGTGTGTGTGTGTGTGTGAAAATGTTTGAATTTGTATATCAGATTTGTAGTGGATTTGGTTATTTTGATAATGGTATTCACCATGGTTTAAACACTGGTCTGGGTTTTCCCATATTAGATGAAAGGCCCATTATGCCTTGTTGTTTGTAGTCTTTAGAGTCATTGGCCTTTACTTTTTATTAGACAGCCTCTTTTAAAGAAAGTAGCTCAATTGGGAATGGAAGTAATCTATCCAATCTTCTAACCATACTGAGGAAAATATTTCAGAAACACATGAAAAAGCTTTGGATTATTATTTTGTTAATAACAATTTGTTCAAACCCCTTGTAGAAGAAGTACTTCCAGGTTTCTCATAGTTATGGTCCAGTGCAGATGTGGAGCTCAGATATCTTCCCATTTCTTTCTTCCATTGAAATTCTAGTAATTGTTCAGAATAGTAGTGTGAGTAGCTTGATTAGGGAGGAAGCTGCACGGGCATTCCTAATGAAGTGGAAGGTAACTCCATTGTATGTTTTTAAATGGGTTGCAGTATCCCATGTACCATTTAGTTGTTTTTATAGGCGAATGCTCACAATTTGTACATTGTGAGAACATTCCTTAAAGACAGGAAACATTTCTGAAGCAATTTATAATGATATGTCAAAGCCAGGTTTTTTCATTGTACATTTGTTGTCTTAAAATAACTATTAATAACAGAAGATAATTCAACATTTATGTAACTTTTTACTTTAGCGTTTGTTTTCTAGGCACACTTGGGTCATAAAATGACTTTTCAGATTTTTAAGTAAGTCTTTGCTTTTATTTTAATAGAACTTGATTTTTAGATTTTATTGCTATATTTACTTTTTTTGTTGTTGTTTGTTTTTTGTTTTTCGAGACAGGGTTTCTCTGTGTAGCCCTGGCTGTCCTGGAACTCACTTTGTAGACCAGGCTGTCCTTGAACTCAGAAATCCGCCTGCCTCTGCCTCCCAAGTGCTGGGATTAAAGGCGTGCGCCACCATGCCCGGCTTGCTATATTTACTTTTTTTTTTTTTTTAAAGATTTATTTTATTTATTATATGTAAGTACACTGTAGCTGTCTTCAGACACTCCAGAAGAGGGCGCCAGATCTTGTTACGGATGGTTGTGAGCCACCATATGTCTGCTGGAATTTGAACTTATCACCTTCAGAAGAGCAGTCGGGTGCTCTTACCTGCTGAGCCATCTCACCAGCCCGCTATATTTACTTTTAACTTAAGAGACCTTGAATATATAGAAAACACACCTTGCTTTGTTTCAGAATGTGGAATGGTATAAGTTGAATAGAGGTGAAAAGCAGTTTTCTTAAGTAAGAGGAAATATACTCGATCTCTGTATATGTCAGTTGTTCATATATCTTTTACTTTGGGGCTGTGCATAGAACCTAGAGCCTTCTGCACTCTGGTAAGTGCTGACTGTCTCTTATCTCCAAGGTACAAATTCTAGTCCCACTTCTCCTTTTGTTTTCTTTAGGGTTTCATTGCTGTGAAGAGACACCATGACCAAGGCAAACATTCAATTAGGGCTACAGTTTCAGAGGTTTAGTCCATTATCATGGCAGGAAGCATGGCAACACGCAGGCAGACATGGTGCTGGAGAAGTCATAGATTAGACAGCAGCAGGAGACTGTCTTCTGCAGGCAGTCAGGAGGAGGCTCTGATTCCACACTGGGCAGAGCTTAGAGATTTATGGCCCCAAAGCCCATCTCCACAGTGACACACTTCCTCCAACAAGGCCATGCCTTCTAATAGTGCTCCTTCCTATGGGTCAAGCATTCCAGAACATGAGTCTGTTGGAGGGGGTGGGGAGCAGACCTAGTCAAACCACTTCATTTTTATATTTGGAAACAGGGTCTTAAGTTACTCAAGCTCGCCTGACCTCAGTGTAGTCCAGGCAGGTCTTGAACGTGGCGTCTTCCTGCTTCAGCCTCCTCTGGTGTATAATATGTATTACCAGGCCTGTCTTATCTATCCCCTTTACATTTTGTTCCCAGGAACAGTTTAGTTTTAGATAGGATTTAGCTTTGTTGCCTTTGACTAGGCCATTGAGTCCTTAGCATGGTTTTTAGGTGAAAATAAAAGGGCAGGGAGCCTTTCAAATCAGGTACAGACTTTATTTTTATTTTGTAGGAAGAGTATTTTGAGATCTAAAAAAAGGGGGGGAAATCTTTGCTTAAGTTTGTTGATCTTAGGATTTTATAACATTGGCTTTCATATCTTAAAACTGCTTTGTAACGAGAAAGATTCCTACCATAATTTCCCCTTACTCTTTGGTGGATGCAGCTGTTTATTTTTAAATAGTCTTGGCTCTGAATTGTCAGATTTAATTTGATATTATGTATTATAGCAAATAAAGAAATGGTGTGCTTGTGGAAGGATATATGACCTGTGCTTCAGAGGAATTGGAGTTTGGACAGCCTTCATGGATGCTATCATAGGGTGCTACTGATTTAGTTCCCAGGAGAACATGAGATTGCCATGGCAACAGAGGCTCTTTGAAGGTAGAAATCCTGGCAGAGTGGTTGGGGCTTTTGAAGTGCTGGGTGTGTTGATAGGAAAGGATCCAGGCAGCAATAAGCAATAAGTGTAGGCCAGAAGTCAAGGAAAATAAGCATTTGGTTTTCGCTTAACTTGAGGACAAGCATCTTTTAAGTTTTCCTCTCAATTCTGGTGTTCCTTCAAAACAAATATTTATATGAGATTTCCCCTTCACTTGTATGTTGTTTCAAGAAAAAGTTTCTAGTTATGTATCATGTATATAAAGTTAGCATGGTAGTATGTATTTTGTTATTGTTGGCTTCTGATATTAAAGATAAATTGCAAGTTATCATTTCTAAAATTTAGTATTGTTTAAAAACTAGTGATAAACAAAAATATACTCTTAATTTCTTATCTGCATATGGTTGTCAACATCCTTGTACTAGTACACTCAGAACTTTATTTTTCCACACTGAATTTATCTTTATTTGTATTTTTGCTCTGTGACTCTTCTGCCTGTTTCTGGGCCATTACTTAAATGAGGCTTCTGCTTAGCATAATTTTATTTTTACTGCGTCTATAAATGCTGTTAGGTTTCATCTTTGTTACTAAACTTTGCTTCAGAGATCTTATCCTCAACTTTTTAAAAGATCTATTTATTTATTTTTATTTTATGTGTATGTGTGAGTGCCTGTATGTGTCTATGTATACCACATGCTTGCTGATGTGGTTTTTTTGGAAGCTGAAAGAAGGCATTGGCTTCCTGGAACTGGAGTTACAGGAGGAGGCTGTGCTACCTGGTGTGGGTGCTGGAACTGAACCTGTACCCCTGCAATAGCAGCAAGTTGTCTAATCACTGAGCCGTCTCTCTAGTTCTTCTTACCAAATTTTTAATTAAAATTTACATACTGAATCACATAGAGCTTTGTAGTATTTTATACAAAGGTTAATGACCATGAGGTTAGGATGTAGTAAAACTAGTTGATAAGTGTCTCAGTTTTAAATGTTAATGAAAAAAAATCAAACAATAGATTATTTCACTTTTAGTGTAATATATCTAAGCAGTGTCCATGGTGAACTCAATTTAGTATGCTTTAAGATCTTTGTCCCAGAATTGATAACTGGTTTACAATTCAGTTTTTTATCTAAACTGAAGAATACAGCAAATAATTTTAGATTGAATGAAGAAGAGTCATCCTAGATGCTTAGCAGAAAAGTTTATTTAGAATACCCCAGTAGACGTTGTCAGGGAAGAGTGGTCAGTGCTTACTGCTTAGCTGCCATTGTTGAGGATGGACACTGGGTCTTACTGTGCTCGTTTTCCACATCACTCAGTAGATGGGCCAACTCTTTTCAGATGTTCATTTTATTATTTTCTTTTTAAATTTCTTTTAAGAAGTAAATGCTGGAAATTTACTGAAAATTTCTTTGCTTGTAAGTGCTCAAATTGATCTATAATTTTTCCCTCCCTTCCTCCTTCCCACCCATGAATGTGTGTGTGTGTGTGTGTGTGTATTATGTATGTATGTATATATCTATTATATATGAAAATGCAAAAGGAATATTTAAATTCTCCTGTTAGAGTTTTGAGAGCGGGGATAAGATTGATCAGTAAGAAATACCTGTGAAGATATAGCTCGGTAGTGGATAGAACATGACTTCCTAATTTAATGATTTCTATGAAGTTCCTCAAATTCTTAGTTCTTGTTTGAGCCTTTTTTTCCCTCCTCGTTCCGGTCAACCCCGCTCGCTCCAGCCAGCCCTGCTTGCTCCGGCCGCCCCCGTTCAGCCCCGCTCCCTCCTGTCGGTCCCACTTGCTCAGTCCTTGCTCTCTCCGGTCCAAGGATTCATTTATTATTATTCATAAGTACACTATAGCTGACTTCAGATGCACCAGAGGAGGGCGTGAAATCTCATTTCAGGTGGTTGTAAGCCACCAGGTGGTTGTTGGATTTGAACTCATCACCTTTGGAAGAGCAGTCAGGTGCTCTTACCCGCTGAGCCTTCTCACCAGCCTTCCCCCCCCCCCCCCAAAAAAAAAAAAAAAAAAAAGAAAAGGAATTTAAGTAGTCTTGTTTTTTTGCTAGTTTGTTTGTTTGTTTGTTTATTTATTTATTTATTTATTTATTTATGGTTTTTTGAGTCAGGGTTTCTCTGTGTAGCCCTGGCTGTCCTGGAACTCACTTTGTAGACCAGGCTGGCCTCGAACTCAGAAATCCGCCTGCCTCTGCCTCCTGAGTGCTGGGATTAAAGGCGTGCACCACCATGCCCGGCTTTTGTTAGTTTATACTGTAACCATGGGACCAAATTTAAAGAAGTAGGGAGTGGATTAGAATTTGGTGGAGGTGCATGAAAATTTATCAAAGGAGAGAGTATATGCTAAAGATAGGTGCAGGTTACTGCCCCATACTTTCATGTCAGTTTTAATAGAAAAAAGTATTAGAGATAATGTGTCAATTATTTTTGTTTCTCTGTGATACTGTTGGCTAAATTCAGGGCTAGGTAAAGCACTGTGTCAATAGAGCTCTAGTCCTGGTCCTTCCCTACTCTCTTTTGGTACTAGGCTTTGAACCCAGGGACTTGTGCATGGTAGGCTGGTGCTCTATAGGTGAGGCACATCTTTAACCCAAACATCAGAAATTCTGTTCTTTGAGGTCTTCTTTCTGCAGGTACTTGAACTTTTAAACCATGATGGAATTGTTGAAAAAGTTGGAGTGTTTTATGCCAGTGGACTGAAGAAAAGTGCTTTATTAAATAGATAAAATATCAGTCAGTTTAACCACTAACTGGTGAACTAATTGGACATAATTTTGATCTGTTTGTTTCTTGTTTTGATTTTACTTGCAAATAGTAAAAAACCTGGCTTCTGTTATTTTCCTTGTGGTCTACTTACGTTAACCTTATAACACCATCTTGAGTAGTAAAATTGCTTTCCAGGTCATTTTAATACAGGTGGGGACTCTGGAAGTGAGTTGAATTTTTCTTGGGTGGGGTTTGGAGGGTATGCAGAGAGGGCTTTGCAATAAATCCCAAGCTGGCATTGAACTTTAAGTGATCTTCCTGAAGCTTCCTGAGTGCTGGGATCATAGGTGTGAGCTGCCATGTCTGGCAAATTTTCCTTTTACTCATAGGGAAATGGAGGGATATTAGATTGAATGGCATTTGACTTCTATCTTGTGATAACTGTGACTCTATGACTGAAGAAATTGTGGAAAGATAAAATTAGATTTTGGATATTGAAGTTAGTGTTGATGGATATTGGGCCTACACAAAAAAATAACAGTGTTACCATTAATTAATTGAGACTAGGACAGCTAAATGAGGAGCACAGTATGTGTTGCACTTTGAGAAATAAGATGTAGAGAATACACTTTTTGATTTGAGATTCAGCTGAAGATAGTTGCCAAGAATTGGATGATACTCCTTTAAAAGATTTATTTATGTATTTTATGTATATGAGTGCTCTATGTACATGTATGCTTGCATGCTAAAAGAGGGCAAGATGGTTGTAAACTACCCTATGGTTGCTGGGTATTGAACTCGGGACCTCTAAAGGAGTAGCCAGTGCTCTTAACTACTGAGGCATCTCTCCAGCCCTTGAATTACCAGTATTCTTTTCTGAGATGCTCATGAAGATTTGAACTGGTGATAGCCATATGGAAGCTGAAAATAAGCTTGGAGTCAGAGAACTCAGGGTCCAACTTTGGGCCAAAAATAGGACAATTTATTTGAGCACAAAGAAAGATGACTTCTTCAGTGGTTTGAAATTCTTCTGTTTAAATATGTGAGTTCATAGTGACTCAAAAGATGTCTGACCATACTGGTGGAGTTAATGCTCATGAGATAATCATTATTTTTACTAGGGGTACTAAAAAGCAAAAGTTAAGTGTTTTTCCAGACTCGTTAAGAAGTGAACCATTGGTGATAAATCCCAGCATCCACATGGTGGCTCACAACCATCCGTAACGAGATCTGGCGCCCTCTTCTGGAGTGTCTGAAGACAGCTACAGTGTACTTACATATAATAAATAAAATAAATCTTTAAAAAAAAAAAAGAAGTGAACCATTGGGCAGCTAAATAGTTGGTGAGGAGTGGTTTCCTTTTATAGAAATAGTCAGCTATCACTTGAGAAAGGAACAATAGACTTATAGTTTTGTATTTAAGCTTCAATAATTAACGAGTGTAGGTATTGAGCATCATAAATACAACGCTGCTTGAAGAAAGCCAGACAGCTGTCTGTTTAAAGGCAAGTTCACCCATGATATATCCCCTGTCCAGCCCTCCAGGAAACACAGAAGAGGAAAGTGTTAAATAACAAAGTTTTTGTCAGAAAAATTCAGATTGGGAAAGCTTGGCAGGACAAACAAGTAGGTCCTCCTTTGTCCACTCAGAATCTCAGTGGAAGAATGTGAGTAGCCATGCTTACAGGACCAGTGGGAACTGGATGTAGGGCTAGCCAATCCTAAATCCAGGAAGATTTAGGATTAAGTTGAGACCTTTGATTTAATTACCACTACAAAGACCCTATTTCCAAATAAGGCCACATTAACAGATATTGGGTGGTTAGATCTTGGATATAGTTTTTTTTTCCTTCTATCATTTTAAGGAACAGTTCAACTATCAGCGGTGCTATAAATTAAAAGGTATAGTTGTCATGGCAGGGTCTTGTCTTTAGTTGGATCCTGATATAAACTAATAGGTTGTAAGATAAAGCATTCTGAGATGCTGTGCATGTGAATACTGGATATGCAGTGAAGTGTTTTTGTTAACTCTTCTAGTTGTGAAAGTTGTAGTTACTTTTTTAAACAGTTGTAGATAAGCACTATTTGAAGTTGTCATACAGTGATTTAGTGAAGGTTCTTCAGAAGAGACCATGGACAATAGCCCATACAATTTGAATTCTGTTTCTGTAAGTGAAGGTTTACTGAATAACAGTCATGCCTACTTGTTTATATGTGGCTTGTGGTTTTGGTAATACAGAGTCGGAAATACATAATTGGGGTACCAACACTTTGTAGAAAGCCCTAAGATAATACTTTCTGGAGCACTAAAAAAACTTGCTGATTCCTGATAAAGATGAAATGTAGGGTCATGAGTTGACAATAGTTAAAGCTATTTGTTTTATTTATGTTTTTCATAAAATATTAAAGTTTAACCTAGGAAAACCTAAGGAGCATTTTGTTTCTTACAAGTTTTAAACTAATAACAATGAGATGCTAACAGTTTTTAAATCAAGGTAATGAGTTTATGAAGTTCTTTATCTTGTTCTTACTTTTTTGGCTGAATGTTTGTAATTTTAAAGCTAAGCTATATCATGTTATGAATCACTGTCCAAGTAGGAAAGCTTTTGCCATCTGACAGAAAAGTGCAAGCTTTGATATTTAAACCATAAGAAGCTTCTATAAATCATCAAAAATATGACTGTTAGAAAAATTTGGAAAGAATATGTGATATTTGTCATAGAAAGCCAACTGGCTAAGGTGCAAATAGGAAAAATGGTAAAAATTAGCACAATTAAAAATGGTTAATTAAGGGCTGGAGAGATGGCTCAGTGGTTGAGAGCACTGGCTGCTCTTCCAGAGGTCCTGAGTTCAAATCCCAGCAACCACATGGTGCCTCACAACCATCTGTAATGGGATTGGATGCCCTCTTCTGGTGTGTCTGAAGACATTCAATAAACAAATATTTTTAAAAAACTGCTGTTTCTAAAAAAGTGCTTAATTAAAAACTTGACACTTTGATATACAGTTGTTGTTTTGTGTTACTTGGCTGCTAACATTTTTTTGAGTAATTGAGGTTGGTTTGTAAAATTCAACAATAGGTAATAGTAACCAAGCTTATTGGTAATTGTCAATGAAGTTTCTGTTGCATGTGTGTGTTTACTTTCATGCTTGCTGTTACTGAATGCTTGTATAGAGACTGTCAAAGTAGTTTGCATCACGGTTACATAGAGGCTGTGGCATCCTATCACTAGGGTTTTTGATTTATGGAGTTTCAGGTGAGGCAGAGAATTGACTATGTTTCTTGATAAGTTTCTCCATGATCTCTTGTTGTGGTCTGAAAGGGCAACACAATGATAATTACTGCCTAGTAATTAGGAGAGTGACAGAATAAATCCTGTGTACCCATATGACTCAGGTCTGTCTTTGATACATAGAGATCCTTTATCATTTGGGCCATGATCACTTGCGTATGGATTTAAAGAAGGCATTTGTTTAAAGAGATATATTGAGAACCTTCAGTCTTATGTTTGTTAATGTGAATAACATTGACTCATAGATAATAATTCTGAATAAAAGTGGCTTCTTTATATACTATAATATTCATATTGCTCAAAACCATGGTAACTGAAATTATAAAAATAGATATTTAAAAATTGGTTCTACTTATAGAATTAAGTACATGGAACTAGTTTTGGTAAAATTATGTTTAGGAGTCAATCTTATAGTTCTTGCTTATTTAAGTAACCTTTTCTTTTTAATACCCAACAATACTAATTAAATATTAAAAATAAAATATGTTGTCTATTCCCATTAAGAATAGTGTTCCCTTAGGCTTCATTGGGCCTTCAGGAAACGTAGGCCAGCACTGCTTGATAGACTTCCTCCAATGATGAAGAGCTGTTTTAAAGTCTGTCTGTCAAATAAATGTTGCTGTTGAGTGCATGAAATGTCACTAATGTGACTGAACTGAATTTTAATTATTTAAAATTTTTGTTTGACTAGGCACATTTGGCTGGAGGCCACCTCATTGGACAGCTAGGCAGTTTACAACATGACTTACATCTTGGGTTATTAATATATTAATGCTTCTTAAAAAGAATATGCAGTGTTTGGTTTGGTGATGTTTTACTTCGGTCACTCAGTTTTGATTGCTGTCTTGTTTGCTTTGACTAATACTTTTTTAGTGATAGCATTTTAATTTACTTTCTTATGCTTTATATGCTAAAATCTCTCTAGGGTCAGCTGATACTGGATTAAAATTTATTGTCAGGAATGCCTAGATTTCACTAATTTTTTTCTTGAACTTGTCATATATAATTCTTTTTTGTATGCCAGATTTTTTTCATTTCTCTTGATTTTTTTTAAAAAAATAGTTCTTTCACTGATCTGTACTTTTCTCTTTCTTTCCTCCTTTCTTCTTCCATTTCTCTCTGCTCCTCTCCCTTCCCCCTCCCCTAGTCTTCCTGCTCCTCTGCTCCTCACCACTCTGCTTCCCTTCCCTCTTCTTCCTCTCCCTCCCCGTGTGCTAGGTAAGTGTTTTATTATTGATCTATTCTTTTATATACTGAGTTAACCCTAGCCCTTTTAGTAATAATTTTATTTTGAGCAAAATTTTTCTAAGTTTCCCAGTCTGATATCAGACTTGTAATCCTCCTGCTCCGGATTCCTGGGAGATGGGAATATAGACGTTTGCCACCACAGCTGCCTGTCACTGACTTTTTGAGCTTCCCAATTAGAGACTCTCTCTCTCTCTCTCTCTCTCTCTCTCCCCCTCTCTCTCTCTCTCTCGTTTAAAGAATTGATTTAGCTTTTATCTTGAGTCATTTAGTATTGCTTGCTTGCTGCTTTGAACCTTGCATTCCTGAGAGCCAGGGACTAATAGAGGAAATACACACATGCTCAGAAAGTAGGAGAGGCAAGCATTCTGTTGTGAGCATATTTGGAAGTGTTTTGAGGAGACAGACCACGCCTAAAAACACATTGAGTAGCTGTAGCAATGGGAGTAGGAAAGTATGTCACCAGGAAGGGACCAGTCAAAGACATTTATGGGTCTTCACGCTAGTGTCGCATCCCTTTACCAGCTCAGTCATCTCTCAAGTTCCAGGTTCCTACAGTCTCTTGATAAGGTACTTAAGTGTCTGCCTTTTATTCCTGCTCTTTTTTATTCAGACTTTTAAAATGTCTTAGTTTGTCCAACCAAATTCACAGATTCTCCAGTCTAAGAAGCATTTCTGGGTTAGCATTCTTACTGTAACATTCAAGGTAGAGAGCATTTGGTGACTAATGACTTAATGATTTGACTAGTCTCAGAATGATCACCTAAGCATATCTCATCCAGTTGCTGGGATTGTGAAAGTGTTCATTTGTAACAAATAGAAACATGATTGCTTAGGTATGCTCATTGAACAGGACTGTGAGTGGCTTTTGTACCAGGAGGCATTCTTCAGAAATAGCTAAATGGGTTCTCAATGCCATTGCTTCCATTACTTTCATTTTCATTAATAGCTAGCCCTTTTTTTGAGTACTTATAAATAAATACACAATGTTGTAGAGCAATGCTTTGTAGGTGACTAGAAAGTAGGTTTAATGTTGTTTCTAAGGCGTCCATAGTCTGAGCAATAGGAGCCATGTACCAGCAGCACTGTATTATTACAGTGATAAGTAATTCTAATGTAAGCAAATGGCTTAATAGTCGAACCATTTAAGGGCTCAGAGCTGTATGTCCATCCCTCAGACAAACTTTGTGGCTTTGAGTCAGTTTTATAAAATAAGTAAAGTAAAGTAAGTAAGTAAGTAAGTAAATAAATAAATAATTGTAATTCTTTAAAAGGAGAATGGCATGGAACTTTTTGGTAAGCCTAGGTAATGTACACAATCATGTCTGGAATAAAAATTTGAATGAATAACAAAAATACTGTGGTTGTAGTGGTTGATAATTCACTGATGTTCTAATGTATAGCAGACCCATAGTTTACGAAGATTGTTTTTCTGTTCTTCCACCTAGAGTGATCATCTTTTCTTAAGACCTGATCTTTGTTTTCTTTTTATGTAGATAAGAATTTTGGTTTTGTTTTCTGCTGTATTGCCTCCATTAATTGCTCATGTAATAGAATCTTTGACTTTTTTGTGGTGCTTGTATTCATTCTTTTATTTTTCTGTATTTTAAAGTTTCTCTGAATTTAATTACAATTGGACTTTGCTACAGATATTTGAAGGAAGAATTTTATCTGTTTTCTTTACATACATTATTTGTACATAGTTGGTTTTATTTTAAAGTCTTATTCTGTTGAAAAATCTGTACTAATACAACTTTATATCAGTAATGTCATTATTTGAGTGATTAATCTGTAGAATAAATATGTTACTTGTGTGAACATAAACAAAAAATGTTAAACTATTTTCAATTATATATTTTGTATAGAAGTCACTTTGCTTCTTTGAAGTTAATTTTGTTAGTGTACCTGAAAATGTTGATAATTTTGTTTCCTAGTTAAGCAGGCACATGCTTTTGGCTAGGAGTCATGTCATATTAAATATTCAGTCACACTGGGATGTCAGGGTGAGTGCCTACTTGGTTTTTAATTGGCACTTTCATTAAGATAGCCATCATCCAAGGCAGCTCTTCAGAAAGGCAATTGAGAAGGATATAAAATGTGGATTGAGCATAGTTAAAGAACAGAGTTAAACCACACACGGTGGTTGTAGTGGTTGATAATTCACTGATGGTCTAATGTATAGCAGACCCAAAGTTTATGAAGTTTTTCTCTTCTTCCACCTAGAATGATCATCTTTTCTTAAGACCTGATCTTTGTTTTCTTTTTATGTAGATAAGAATTTTGGTTTTGTTTTCTGCTATATTGCCACAGTGATCCACTTCTACCAAAGTCCCCATCTCCTCAGGTTCTACAGACTTTGCCAAGTAGTGCTTCCAGCTGTAGAACAACTGTTCGAACACGTTTGAGAGTGAGTGAGCTGTTTACATTGGTGTTCATGTGGTGATTTGGAAGACAGCATTTATATTTTCAGATTTTATTTTCACTATTTTAAAAACATTATATGCATACAGACAGACACAGGAACAAGCACACATACACCCCAAATTAGAAAATATCAAAAATAAGATTAAGCCACCATGTTCCTGCTTCATTTAAGAAGGCACCATTAATGCTTTAGTGTATATCTTTTCAAATGTATATGTATGTATTCTTGTGTTTCTTTACCAGAATTATAAAATACTTCTGTGTATACTTAGTATCTGGTTTTTGTTTTTTGAAGACAGTATTTATGTTGTCAGTTTTCTGAGGTTCGCATTTTCAATTGTTCTGTTTAAGCATTCTAGGATGACTTCTGGCATTTAATAATATCACTCTAAAGCTGTTTATATCTAACATGTCTCCTGCCTGCATATGCCTGTGTTTTGGGGATGTTGACAGAGGCAGATTTGTTTAGTTGCTTCTGATTGGTGTCATTTAGCTCGTTTTTGTATGTCTTAAGGTTTAATAAGCAGTTAAAATATGTATTGTTCCTGCTGTAATAACCTCTCAACCTAACAGTGTAATAATTGTAAATGTTTAACAATTTTAGCCTGTGTCTTATGTAAAAACTGGAAGAGACAGCTGGGAGTGGTGGTGCACGCCTTTAATCCCAGCACTTGGGAGGCAGAGGCAGGCGGATTTCTAAGTTCAAGGCCAGCCTGGTCTACAGAGTGAGTTCCAGGACAGCCCAGGCTACACAGAGAAACCCTGTCTCAAAAACAAAAACAAAACAAAACAAAAAACAACAGCAACAACCAAAAAAACTGGAAGAGAAATAAAGGAGCAGATGTGTGTGTGTGCTCACCTTTGTGTGGAGGTCATTGGACAACCTTGACCATTCCTTAGGTGCCATCCATGTTTTGTTTCTGAGACAGAATCTCGAGTTGACTGGAGCTTCTCAAGTAGGTGAGGCAGGATGGTTGGAATGTAAAGCTTGTATCACTATGCCATTCTGTCTGTCTGTCTATCTATCTATCTATCTATCTTTCTATATTTTAAATGTGTGGATTGTACTCATATTTTTACCTAACATTAATTTTGAAAAGATAAAATGATACATTTAGATATAATGAATATATAAACAATTATACATTAATATATTTATATTAGTTAAATATGAACTTTTATAGGCCATGGTTTGGAATTTACATCATCATATGCTTCAGTTTTGAAAAACTCATGATTGGTAGTATAAAATATTTTAGTAATTAAAGGTGAATTTGGATTTTTTATATTAATATTTTCTATTTGAATTTTATTGCTTATATATATCTTTATTTTTGTAATTGGGAATGTATTTATAGTCTTTGTCAAATAATTTTTTTAAACCACAAGTAATCTATAAGCTATCAAAATATAAAAAATAGGAATGTATGTATCTAAAAAATATAAGTATTATATAAACTTTAGTCTTTATGTTTTTAAAAATCTCATTGGGGGATTACAGTTTGCAATTTGACTTTTGTAGGAAAAAAATCAGCTGGGATAATTTAATTAAATCGAAACAGTAATGAAATTTGTAAACAGGTGGGCTACAAAGATGGTTCAGTGGTTAAGAGTGTTTATTGCTCTTGCATTTTGATTACCAGGGCCCACATGGTGGCTAATAACTACATCTCCACTTCCAGGGGGCTCTGACACCTTCTTCTGACCTCTGGGGTCACTTCATGCACATGGTAAACAGAATACATCCAGGCAGACATTCATATAATAAAATAAATCTAAAAATTTTAAAGGAAATTTCTAAACAGATGTCATTGACCATTGATATCATAGAATATTCTGTTTTTTTATAAAGTGAGAGATAAAAAAGAATAGCTGGGTGGCAGAGTGTCTTGTCTGCTAACGCTTCTTGCTGCTTTATAACCCTTTCCACCCATGTCCAGTTATGCTACATTTATTGGACATTATGTATTTACATTTGAATATCTTTAGTGATTTGGATTAACTTTAAGTTGCATAATGTTTATGTAGTAATGGGAATTAAAAAAAAAAATTTAAAGACATGGTCTTATTCTGTAGACCAGACTGGCTTCAAGCTTGTGATTTCATTTCTCAGCCTCCCACCCAAATACTAGTTCTACAGACATGTACTACCATAATTGGCACAAAATTGTCTTTAATACACATCAAGATTAAAAGTCTAAATAATCAATAGAAAACTTCTAATTTCTGTGGCAGCATAGATGAACCCAAAAGGTGTTAGGTGAAATATATCAGACATTGAAAGATAAATGCTGTCTCATATGTAGACATATAAAAATTGAATTCACAGACTCAAGTAGAATGGTAATTATTAGTAAAGGGAGTAGAGGTTGGGAAAATTTTGGTCAAAGGTTTAAAAGTTATATATTCTGTAACATGTGTGTTAATAACAATAAATACAGTTCATTATGTTTTTAAAAATTGACCATCATGTAATTTTTTTAGCCATAAAAAGTTAAATACATAAGGTAAAACCTGTGTTAATTAGCTCTATTTAATCTTGTACTGTATAGGTGTTTTAAAAACATACTGTTCTCTGCTGGGCGTGGTGGCACACGCCTTTAATCCCAGCACTCGGGAGGCAGATGCAGGTGGATTTCTGAGTTCGAGGCCAGCCTGGTCTACAACGTGAGCTCCAGGACAGCCAGGGCTATACAGAGAAACCCTGTCTCGAAAAACCAAAAAAATAAATACAAAATAAAAAAAAAAAAAATAAACAGAAAAAAACCAAAAAAACATACTGTTCATGAATATCTGTGCTCTTACCACGTGGGAGATAGAGAAAGGAGGTTTAGGACTTCATTGCTAGCCTTGGCTGCAAAGTAAGATTGAGGCCAGCCTAGGCTACACAACACAGTCTTAAAAATGCTCCCTCCCCTCAATTACTATCCCTCAAAACCAAAACAAACTAAACCATGTTGGTAATAACAGCTACATGTAATTTTTATCAGTCACTGTTAACAAACGGAGTTTTCTTTTTAGTAGGATGTCTTATTTCTGTATTATTTTTACTGTGGAACTATGTTGATTTTTTTAAAAAAATATCTTTTGTGTATGTGGTATATGTATAGGTATGCTTTTGTTCAGTGCATGCCCATATACATAAAGCTCAGGGTTTGACAAGGTCTTTTCTTTCATTGCTTTGCACTTTAGTCTTTGAGACATGGCTTCTTACTGTGCTTTGGCTAGTAAGCTCTAGGAATTCACCTGTCTTCTCATCCCCAGTCCTGGAGTTACAGATATGTGCCATAGAATCCAGCTTTTGACATAGGAGCTGTGGTCAAACTCAGATTCTTATGTTTATGTGTTAGACACTAAGCCATCTTCCTAGCCCTGAAATCAGTTTAATAAATAAATAAGGTTATTTACTTCCTCTGGTTTGGAAGTATTTTTCATTTAATTTCATTAAATTTCTAGTAGTTTATCTCACTGTTCCGTTAAATCTCTAGTATAAGCCTTGCATGGCAACTAGTGTTCTGAACATAACCATCTCACAGTTACACATTCATCATTCATTTGTAGTACGAGTTCTTTTATTGCTGATGCTTAACAAAAGTTTTTCCCCCTAAGGTTTTAAAAAGTGATCATTATCAAAATATCTAAATGCATTTCAGATTTGAGTTATACTTCACTTATTCTTTCAATATTAGTGAAATATATATATTTAAACAAATCATATTTTTTTCTTAGTTTTATGATATATTGGCATTATGAAGTATAAGAATGCCTGAACTTTAGACTGGCATGGCTTTATTTACAGTGTTGGCTCAGTGGATAAACAGTGGTTTCAAGTGAATGTGCTCGTATGTGGATACTGAGAAGTATCTCTGACAGACATACGTTATGGCAAACCCAAGGCTAGGGTCCAATGGCAAGTGCAAATCAGAAAGTCTTGAAATACCAATTCATATCCATTTTCTGCCTTTGTCTGTTTGTCTGTCTTTCTCTTCTCTTCCCTCTTATTTTAATTAAATGTGATTTAACAGGGATGAAAGCCTGTAAAGCTTCTGTTTGATGTATTTAAAGCAACACCCGTTCTAAAAAGGTAAAAACCCCAAATTCAGTAAGCACTTATTTCTAGATCGCTGAGGGTTTTCAGAGAGCATTGAGTTATGACTTTTTTTGCCCTTAAGGAAATAGTGTTCCATTTTAGAGAACAAGATTAATAGTTATGGGGGTAATAAATCAAGATTCAGGAGTTTTGAGTGACTGATACAGGATTAAAGATGTGGTGAGAAGGAGAGGTAAGCATTTGCAGTTAATATATAGTTTTGAATTTAAGCTTCAAGGAAACGATACAAGATTTATTCTACTTATTTTAGGTAAGTACTTTTTTAAGGAGTACTTCTAATTTTATGCTCGTTCTTTAGATTCCTAAAGAGTATAAAATTATTTTTAAAGGCTATTGTTAATGTCTTATGAATAAGGAACACCTCAAACAGCTTAATAAAATTCCACTAAAAAATTTGGCTGCTGGAAATGTAGCTGAGCAGTACAGTATTTGCCTAGAATATACTAGGTCCTGGGTTCAAACCACAGCACCTTCTGTCTTAGTCTGTGTTCTATTGCTGTGGAGAGATACCATGCCCACAACAGCTCTTATAAAAAAAAACATTTAACTGGTGCTGGCTTACAGTTTCAGAGGTTTAATCTATTATTGTCATGGTAGGAAGCATGGTGGCATATAAAGAAACATGGTGCTGGAGAGATAGCTGGAGTTCTACATCAGGATCTGCCAGCAGCAACAAGGAAGAGAGATTCCAGGCTTCTGAAAACCCCAAACCCACCCCCAGTGACAAACTTCTTCCAGCAAGGCCACACCTCTTAATTCTTCTCAAGTAATGTCACTCACTGGTGAGCAAGCATTCAAATATATAAACCATTCTTATTCAACCCAAAACATAGCATTAAAAAAACAAATCAACCAGCACTTGGGAGGCAGAGGCAGGTGAATTTCTGAGTTCGAGACCAGCCTGGTCTACAGAGTGAGTTCCAGGACAGCCAAGGCTACACAGAGAAACCCTGTCTTGAAAAACCATAAAACCCCCCAAAAAGCAAGCAAGCAAACAAACAAAAAAACCAAAAACAAATCAAAACAGATTTGTAGCTTTACCTTTTGCATCTTTATATGCATGTGTATACATGAATATGTGTATTATGTATACATGTCTTACACACATACACATATATATAAACATACATATATATACTCAATACAAACATATACAGCATGGCTTCAATTCATTTGAAATTTAATGCTGTTGAAAATTAAGGTGAGGGGATGATTTTTGGTTTTTGCCTCTCCCTTCTTTCTTTTGCCTTTTGGGTTCCAGACAGTGTAAAGAAAGTAAGGTCTCACCAGACTGGAACCTGTGGTTTGTTGCCCTTAACACTCCCCAGCCTGCAGAAATATGAGCAAATGAGTTTCTGTTTATAAATATCCTGTCTGATACTCTTACAGAAGCACAGAACTAGCTAGGGCATTCTTTGCATTCTGTGCTTGCTACCCCTGTCTTTCCCTGATTCCTTGGAGTTAGCCTTTCTTCTACTTCCATGTCCAGCTGCCTTCACTGTTACCGCCCATGGAATTCTCAGTGGAGCTGGTCTCCAGTTTCATGTTTTATTCACCCTGTTGGCTGTTTACTCATGTTACTGTTCTTTCACATTTATGCTTTCTTTTTTCTTTGTTTTGTTTTGTTTTGTTTTGTTTTGTTTGAGACAGGGTTTCTCTGTGTAGACTAGGCTGGTCTCCAAGTCAGAGATCTGCCTCTTTTTTTTTTTTATTAGTGCTGGGATTAAAGGCATGTATTACCCCTGGTTACATTTATAATTTTCTTGAAGACATATATTTTTAAAAAGATTTATTTATTTGTTTTATGTATATGAATACACTGTTGCTGTCTTCAGACACATCAGAAAAAGGCATCAGATCCAATTACAAATGGTTGTGCCACCATGTGGTTGCTGGAAATTAAATTCAGGACCTTTCAAAGAGCAGCACTGTTCTTAACCTCTCAGTCACCAAGACAGATTAAAAACCATTATTTATTTTATGTGCATTGGTGTTTTCTCTGCATGTGTCTTTTTGAAGGTGTCAGATCCCCTAGAACTGGAGTTACAGACAGTTGTGAATGGCCATATGGGTGCTGGAATTGAACTCTAGGTCTTCTGCAAAAGTAGTCAGTGATCTTAACCCCTGAGCCATTTCTTTAGTCCCCTTGAAGATGGGATTTATTGTAATTATTTAGCATAGATGAATATATGTAAATGAATCATTTCATGTTACACACATAGTAGGTACTTGGTTGGTAAATTACTAAATTACCTAAAGTTTTATACTTAAGAATAGAAGTTTGTTTTTGACATTTGTGGAATGTTATGTTTCATTTTCAAAGCTTTGTCTAGATTTGTTGCAATAGTTATTTCCAGCAATAAATATAGACCTAATGATTATTTAGAACACAAATTCATAAGGACAGGAGTGTAGTTCCTTTGGTAGAGTCCTTGTATAGTATATTATCCTCAGGACAACATAAACTGGGTATTGTGTGGTGTAATTCCAGCAGTAGGGAAGTAAGCTGGAACATCAAAAGTTCAAAATTATCCTCACTTACATTTTGAGTTTGAGGCCAGCCTGGACCACAGCAAGAGATCTTGTCTAATTTAAACAAAAAATACAGCCTAGAAAAGTAACTTACCATGATAGAGTTTATTAAAATAATGAACTTGGAGCACAAGGTACTTTGCAGAAAGATTGTGCCTTAGGCCATTTTATATACCATAATACATTATTTTAAACTAGTAATTGATAAAGCTCAGCAGGCTCCTAGGCATTCAGGGTTGCAGCATTTGATTGCTCATTCCAAGATGATATTTTTCCTTTGTGTTCTTTGAGTTGAAGATGAAGTACCAGAGTCTCATCTGATACAGGGGAGGAGAATGGACCCACCTTGTAGGCATGTATGTCAATGACTGCAATTCATTCCTGGCACTTGCGGAACTCCCACAACCTTATGGCTTCTATTTTGGCCTTACCTGTTGCTTGGAGCTTCAAGCAAGAGGTTTGAAAGTACAAAATGATGTAAACAGTAGTACAGCTTTATTGATTCTATATTTAGATGGAATTTTAAACTTCATGTAGCATATTTGTTGAATATCTTTTTAGATGAGGAACTGAAATAGGCTTGAAAGATGCATTTATCTTCCAATGATGGAAGATGAACAGGACACATTAGCATATTGAACTATTAATTAAAAGGATTGAAAAAAGAAAGTGAAGCTGAATAATTAGAAAAATTATTCAATTGATAAAACAATTTATTAGACAATTGAATTTTATGTCTAATGTAGTTTTCTTGTTAAAAACAAGGTTTAGAATATTGCTCTAAAAATGATAGTTAGATTCAAATTTCTTTTGATTTTTATAAATACAGGAAAGCTTATAAAATCAGCAGCTTATTGAGCTGGAGCTGAGTTGCCAGTCAGTGAGTTTGTAACTCTCTGCTCTCTCCTTCACTCACTATTGCAAATGAAGTGTAGATATTTAATAGCTTTGACATAGACAGGCAGCAAACCAACCAACCAAACTAAAACAAAACAAAAAACCACCACTACCAACAGAAAACCATAAAAATGCTTTATTTATCTGCATTTGGATTATATAGAGCATACCTCGTCAAAGAATGTGTTCTTTGTTGAAATAAATGGAATCCCAACTAGCGGTTTAAAATCATGTTTTACATCTGTAGGGAAAAGTTTTTCATCTAATTACAAAGCAACTGAAATTAAAAAGTAGATAAATATTTTTGATTACTTTTTAGGTGCTCTTGGCATCTACATGGGGAAGATTTATAGTGAGGTTAGTAGTTAGGGGTTATACTGTGTATAAGGGACACATGACCAATTTTAAAGGACAGTGGGGGAAAATGCCCACGACTGTCATTAGAAGTAGTTGTAGCAGTATTTGTAGTACAGAAGGACTTGTAAAATTCAAGATTATTGGCTTGAGTATTCTTTGAACCTTGATATATTTTCAGCTCTGTCTTATTACCTCTGTGTAGATTAAACCTTTTTTAGAAAAGAGATTAAACAGCTTTAAAGAGAGAAGTTGAAGGCATGTACCTCATTGTGAGTCTTTGTTTTATGATTGAAAATATATTAGGGAAATATAGATGCAAAAAGAAAGAGGTATAGTTTGATTCAAATTTTGCTATTGGATTTGTCCTTAAATGTATTTTTTATTCTAAAAAGCTATATTAGTGGTATATACTGCCTAGTATATAACATTCCCTAGAGTACTCAATGGCAGAACCCTCAAATCAAGGGTATCAATAATTATGAATTGAAATATATATATAATATATATATGTATATATATATATTATATATATATATAATCACTGGGATAAATGAGGACTATAATTATTCTCATTTCAGTTCAGATATGATTTTACTTCCATACAAGTTAAGTAAACTTTTATTTATTTTGGTTTTTAAATAGTTTTTTTTTTGAGAGAGAGAGAGAGAAGATTTTGTTATGTAATCAAGTCTATATTTGAACTCACAACCTCCTGTTTAACTTCCAAGATATGGGATTAAAGGCTTGCAGCACACTAGCCTTTCCTTTTTAAATTGACCTAAAGATTGATAGAAGCTACCTCTGTGAAAAGAAGAAGTGGCTGCTGCTTGGATCCTTATGAGCCATGTGTCCATAGTGGAAACATTAATACAGATACATTTATACCCTACACACACAAATTGACACATGTATGTAAATATATACAAATTGAGGAAAGGAATGTATATTATTCATGTTCAGAATACAGACAGAAATGGTGGGCCTATTGGCTGTATCCTTATGCTAGTTCAGGTTTGGTTTAACCTAGAGTGATAAAATTTTATATAGAGTTTGGCAGCTATGTTAGTACTTAAGCCAATCACTAACACATTCTCTTGACACATAAAAAACCTAGACCTTCTATTCTAGAACATAAACAGGATATTCTGTGTGCCATGAAAAGTACTGCTAAGACATTCTACTCAAGCACAGTAGAGTATAACTTAAACTACTGCTTTATTAATCCTAACAGTGAAAAGTGTTGACTGTGTTACATAGGCACCCAAAGAAGCCATTTCATCTTGCCTGCTTGGCTTAATAATTACCATACAGATTATACTTTGAGATAGGAAATGGAGAATCCCTGAGTTAGTTGAAAAGGTAATAGGAATTTGGGGAAGGAGAAACTGATGATCCATGTTGGAAAAAGACCAGCACAGGGAATTAACACCCTGATATTATGAACAGTCTCATGAGATCTCAGACGACCTCAAGAGACTTGTACTTTTGTTTGTTAAGAACCTTTGTGAGACTCTGCTGACACACACTGTGAAAAACATCAGGGCACTAGTATTATTTATCTCCGTGTTTGCCAGTAAATATATGTTACTGGCCAGATTTTTTTACTTGATCATGGCAAGATTTAGTGAAGGCCTTAGATCAGTCAAATGAAATGATCCATGTGTATTAGAATACATATATTTTAAAAATACATTTATTTTGTGCAACTATTTACAGTGCATTATATGTATGTGTGTTTTTCTGTGTGTATGTATGTCTGGGTGTATTATGTGTGTATATGTGTGTATATATGTGTGTGTGTGTGTGTGTGTGTGTGTGTGTCTATACATATGCATGTATCTGTGTGTGTGTGTGTATCTGTGTCTGTGTGTAGGTTAGAGAGCTACATGACAGTTTTCTGCTTTAACCATGTGTGGATGCTTGAGATTGGTCTCAGGCGGTCAGGCTTGGCAGTGAGTGTTTTATTAGCTAAACCATCTTTCTCGTTCATGTTTCTGTTTAAATATAAAAGCTGAGGTCCTTCATATAGTTTAAAATATGGAGAGACATTGTGTGTGAGAACGAGTACTTTTTTTTTTAGCTATTTACGATGCTTTTCTGCAACCTTTCTTCTTTGCTGAAAACAGCAAGTGTCTGTACTCTCTGAAGTCATTTGTTAAGTGCTGACTCTTGCAAGAAGAAAACTTAAGAAGTGAATGTAGACATTGTCAAGAGGAAGCATAAGGGTTGAGGCAACTCAGTGAGGACTGCAAGGATGTTTTCAAAGTGCAGCTTGAAGCTAGATTGTTACTTCTCTCATGTAGCCAATCTTCATATGCTATTATGCTGTATTTATTTACATATAGAAGGGGGCATATTGGCATTATCAAATTATCTCCTTTTTCCTTAACACAATGTAAAAAATTGCTTATAATTACTGTACTTTTATGAGTTGGTATTAATGAATTTGAAACATACTGATTAAAGTTATAGATGGTGTTATTGAAAAAAATATGGTCTCATGAGCCCTACTTGGTGAAATTATTTTTAATGACTTTTTCTTTTATAGACAAGTGCTTATAACTTACTTAATTCAGAGAAGATGTCTTTTTATTTCCCCACTTAAATAAAATAAATAAAAAGGTTAGTAACTAAAACTTAGAATTTGGGAATTATATAAGGTAAAGTCAGTGGGAACAAGTGTGAGGCTGGGAATGTGTCAATGTAAGGCTTGTTTTTATTAACATACTTTATTTTGGGGAGAAGGAAGAAAGAGAAGAGGAAGATTTTACAGTCATGCACAACATTTGAAAATAGATCTTTGTTCATTTGAGACGTAGGGGTGAATATAGTCTTAAACCTCAAGTCTGGAAGATTGTACACTGGGTGCATCACAGTGTGGATTTCTAGTGTCTTGAGTTCTTCAGAAATGGCTTAGAAACTCTGTAGGGCCTTAACTGAGAGTAGGGTTCTTTATCATTATTAACAAATGACTTACATTGCTGTTTGTGTGTGTGTGTGTGTGTGTGTGTGTGTGTGTGTGTACATCATTAATGTTCACTAACACTAACTGCATATGGTGGAGGACCAGGAAAAAAAAAGTTTGTGTTGCTAATAAAATTAAGTGCTAACTTTAAAAAAATAAAACCTTACCCCTACAAACTGTTCTGTATGAGCTTTTTCCACAGGGAAATGTTGATTAAGTAGTTTCCATTTTGGTATTACAGTACGGCCTGTTGTGACTTGCTGAGTATGTCAAAATCTGTTAAATCAAAAAACGCAGCTCTAGCTTTAACCTTTACTATTTATTATGGTAGAAACCAGAAATAGAAATCTCTTAGGTTAAGTAGAAGTTTTCTAAAATGGTTGAGATTTTAGAACCAAGTTACTTACTTTATGTGTTAAGACAGAATGTTTGTTTTCATGCTTTTCTTAAATACATTTTTGACATTAAAAAAAAAGTTTTACGTTTGAGTTATGGTATTGCTGTTTAGCTAGGCTGGTTTAGAAGCCACTTGCCTCCTCATCACTGCTTTTAAGTGTGTGAGAAACATAACTTGCATACTGGGCATGTTGTGTAAAAAACTATTCATATGAAACACTAAAGAAATATGTTTTCTGATTTATTCTGACTTATTCAAGAAAATTGATTATCTAGAATTCTTTTTTTTTTCCTCATTCTGGTCAACCCTGCTCGTTCTGGTCTTGCCCTGCTCACTCCAGTCGGCCCCGCTCGCTCTGGCCGACCCCACTCGTTCTGGGTTCCTGCCGGCCCGCTCGCTCTGGCCAGCCCTGCTTGCTCCGGCCTTCCCATTGGCCCCACTCTCTCCAGCCAGCCCCACTTGCTCTGGCCTGCTCGCTCTGGTCTGCCCTGCTTGCTTCAGCTGTCCCCATTCGGCCCCGCTCGCTCCAGTTGGTCCCACTTGCTCTCTCTGGTCCAAGGATTCGTTTATTATTATTATTCATAAGTATGCTGTAGCTGACTTCAGACTCACCAGAGGAGGTCGTCAGATCTCATTATGGGTGGTTGTAAGCCACCATGTGGTTGCTGGGATTTGAACTCATCACCTTCGGAAGAGCAGTCAGGTGCTCTTACCCGCTGAGCCATCTCATCAGCCCCCTCTAGAATTCTTTAAGGTCATGACCAATACCTGATTTTCAATGAATATTTATAAAATGTAGTAATTAAATATTAAGTGAGATAATTCTTAACCTTTAAATGTGGCTAACAGGGTATTGAGTGTCCTTTCTGAAAAACGTTTATTTGTATCAGTGCTTTACTCCTATTGTGTGAGAGGGAGGGGAGGGAAACTGAGATCTACTCCCATCTTTATGTGAGTTTGCACTCTGGTCAGTGTTAATTTCTTCCTCTCCCTCTCCTTCCCTCAGCCTACCTTCCATCCCTTTCCCTTTCTTCTCACTATCCCTTGTCCCCCTTCCCTCCCCTCTTTGATTTCTTTTTGAGACAGGCTCTCTTGTAGCCTGGGTTTCCCTTCTGATCCTCAGTCTCCCAAGTGTGATGTGTTCTACCACATCCAGTCTATGTGGTAATGGGGTTTAAACATAGGGACTTGTGTACTCTGAGCTGGCTGTATCCCCAGCCTCTATAGTGAGCGTTAATTAGCTATAGAGTGTGTTACTTTGTTGTAATTTTGGCTTGTGGCTTGGTCAAACAATTTTTTACTTTCTGTGTACGTTTTGCTTTCTAATGAGGTTAAATTGTCTACCACTTAACATTGTACTATAAGGGAACAGAAATATCAGTGAATTGGAAAGTAAAGCTGTCAATTTTAGTCTTGTGGTAAATTTATTTTTTAGTTGATTTTACATTTGTGATTTGAGGGAATTTAATTTGTATCTTATTTATTTGTTTACTTTTCAAGACAGTGTCTCATCCGTAGTTCTGGCTGTCCTAGAACTCACTCTGTAGATCAGGCTAGCCTTCAATGCAGAGATCTGGCTGCTTCTGCCTTCCAAGTGTTGTGGTTAAAGTGTGTGCTGCTAAGCTAGTTAGAATTTTAGCATTATTCATAACTAGATTTAAACTCAGTTTAAGAATAGACTAAGAAAACAAACTGCAAGACTGTTTTCCCCAGGCCACAGGGAAGAGTGACATCAATTGATGACTGTTTTGACATTGTCTCATTTAGCCCAGGTTGGCTTCATGTATCCACCTCCTGAGTGCTCCTGTGTGGCACTGTTGCAAACAACACATTTCTTTACACCTTAGTTTTATAAGAATACCCTGTGATAAGTTATTCTCCACCAGTGAAATGAGCCAGTTCAAGCTGAATTCAAGTATATAATAGCAGATTTATTGGGAAGGATATATTGGGCAGATTCACTGGTCCCAAGGAGTGAGTGTGGGAACTCATTATGGGGAAGGAGAGAAAGAGCTTGCACACACAGGGAGAGACAAAATGCAAGGGTGGGGGTGAGACCAAAATGTCTGGATTATACAGGAAAGAGTTTCTGGGGGAGGTAAAGCCCAGCCCTGGGCTGGAAAGTTCAGGGTAGAGGATGGGGCATGCCAGCCATGTTTCATAACACATAGGGACTCAGAGACCTGGAGGCCAAGTCCACTGTGGTATGTTAAATATGTACCTAAGCTCCTTGTCTTTGGTCTGAACACCAACACCTTGTATAAAAAAGTATTACCAGAATACCTTGTATACAAGTCTTGCATAGAAAGTGTGTGGGTTTTTTTTTGTTTTTGTTTTTGTTTGTTTGTTTATGAGTCTGGAAATGTGTGGTTTTCTTTGAACAAGTAATTGTGCTATTCAGTATAACTTTAAATGTTAATTTCTCTAGCTATAGAGAGTATGTGGCCCATTTAGGGTTTGGTCAGAGTACTCTTTGAAAGAAACATGAATGTGGTGAACAATTATTCTTTACATTTAACCTTACATTATAAAGGTGTTTTATAGTGTATCTTAACTGCTAATTCCAAAATAGCAACCGTGAAGAGTCTAGATCAGCAACTCTTTCTGGAGGCATTCAAAATAGAGAATTGTCTCTTTTGTATGTTGTAAAAATCTTGTTTTAATTGTATGTGTGTTACATGCATATGACTGTACACAGGCATGCACCTACATATCCTAGAGAAGGACATACTTTTATTGCTCTCCACCATATTTCCGTGAGACAGGGTCTTTCACTGAACCAGAAGCCACCAATCTGAGTGGGTTGACAGCCCAGCAGAATCCAGGAATCTGTATGCTGCTATTTCCCAGTGTTGGTGTTACAATCAGTACTGCCATACCCAGCTGTCTTTTGTCATGGGTGTTGGAGATTCATACTTAGGCCCTCAGGTTTGCTCACTAATTACTCTTAACCATTGAGCAGTCTCATTTTCATTCTTGGCAATATGTGAATTACAGGTAGTGGGGAATAGTAATGTTGACTGAACCTGTGTGCAAGTAACCAAGTATTTAAATTCAAGTGGTTAACATTTTTGCTCTATCTTTTCCTGTAAAGGTATTGTATAGTGTATTTAAACTATAAAGTTATTATAACAAGGTTACCCATTTTAGAAATTTTATAAGTACAGGAAAATAGTGCTTATCAAGGGTTATAACTGCTTATTTACATTTTCATGCTGATTTTTTTTCCTGTTTATTTTTTCCTTATTTGTGTTTATTACCTTTAAGTTGGATCATTCTGTTTCTTTAATGGGGTTAGAGGGTAACATCCAAAGCATTATAATCATATTTACATTATAGCTAGAATTTTTATGGTGCAAGAGTGTTAGAGTTCAAAAATTTTGTCTGAAAGGTTCATATACTATTTTATTTTTATTTATTCAAACCAACAAACAAAATCTTAGATTTTTCTGTTTAAACTATAGTCATTAAAAATTTTTTTTTGTTTTTGTTTTTGTTTTTGTTTTTGTTTTTGTTTTTGTTTTTCGAGACAGGGTTTCTCTGTGTAGCCCTAGCTGTCCTGGAACTCACTCTGTAGACCAGGCTGGCCGTGAACTCAGAAATCCACCTGCCTCTGCCTCCCGAGTGCTGGGATTAAAAGCGTGAGCCACCATGCCCGGCTCATTTAAAATTTTTAACTTTCTATTTTATTATTGTATGTGTACTGGTGTTTTGCTTACATGTATGTCTGTGCATCACATGTGTGCAGTACTCTTGGAGGACAGAAGAAGGGATACTCTAGAACTGGAGTTAACATATGGTATAAGCCTCCATGTGGGTGCTGTAGATTGAACCCAGGTTCCCTGAAAGGGCCTCTCTCCATCTCCTAAACTGTAACCATTTAAACATGTGAAAACACTCAGGTTGTGTACTTTCTAAAACAAAAGCAAAACCAAAGTCAAAAGAAAATAAGCAGCTGGCTAGATTTGGCCTATGGCTTATTTGTCAGCTCCTGCTTTGGAAGGTAATTTGCTTGTGTTTTATTTATATTTCAATGTGTGTGTGTGTTTGTGTGCATGCTCATGTGCCATAATCTATAATGTTTCTTGACATGATTTCCTTAAAGGCAAGGAGTCAGCCTGTGTAAGCCCACTGACCCTGTCTGTGACTTCAGCCTCCTTATTGCAGGAATAAACCAGCTGCTCAGAGGGAGGACTGACCTTGACTAGTGAGATAGGATGCTAAAATTCCCCGGTAGAAGTACTTACTGTGTTTACAGTGTTTGGCAGTGAGCTTCACTTAGCCTTTGTAGCAATCAGGAAAGGTACAACGTAGTGTGTGGAGCCTTCCAGTGAGTGTCCTGGCCACATGCAAAAACTTCATTTTCCGTGACCTTGCTGCTATGTTTTTGAATCCATTTTTCTAACTTTAGAGATGAACTTAAACAATAAATTTATGTTAGCGTAGAGAAATAAAGATTAAAAATAGGGAAACAAGGAAGTAGCCAAAAATAGCTGTTATGAAGCTCCTTCTTGTCTAAGGGTAACAATTAGGTCTTACATTGTATCCATAGTGGAAAAACAGCTGTAGTTTTGGCTTTGCTATGGTGCTATTTGTTTTGGATCATAGCTTATTCTTTTTTTTTTTTTTTTTTTTGGTATTTGTATAAATGCTTTATTTCTTACTTTTAACTTAAATTCAAAGTATTCCAGCTGATCTTTAAAGAAATGTGTGTGGGGCAGCACTAGCGAGGAAAATAAGCCTTTATGCTCTTACTCCTTGTCATTGTCTCTAATGATACACACAAAGTTTACCGTGTTAGACTTTGAGGAGCGCAGATTTATATACTTACTTACAGACTTGTAGTTATTGGACAGATACCAGCTTTATTCAATTATAGCTCTCTTTAGATGTACTGTGTTTCATAAGAACATTTAAAAGGAATATAGTACCTATATTTACCTTTCATCTTAACATCTGCAGTTAAACACAGTAGACTCAAGAATTTGGAAGGTAAATTCTAGATTGTCTTTTTTGTTTTGTTTTTTGAGACAGGTTTCTTTGTATAGCCCTGGCTGTCCTGGAACTCACTTTGTAGACCAGGCTGGCCTCGAACTCATAAATCTGCCTGCCTCTGCCTCCGAGTGCTGGGATTAAAGGCGTGCGCCACCATGCCCGGCTTCTAGACTGACTTTTATAGTGTGTGCTTTTTTTCAAATATAAGGTGCTTGCTTAAAAAAAAAAACCAAAAAAGAGTGGTAATGAGGTTTTAAGTTTTTTAATTAATGTATTTTGTATGTACATATGGCACAAGTAGAAGGTCAGGGGACAACCTGTAGGAGTCAGTTGTCTTTTACCTGTGCGTCCAGGGATCACACTCATGCTGTCATGCTTGACAGCTCACATTTCTTTCCCCGGTGTGAGCCATCTTTCCAGCCCTGGTAAAAGGTGTTTCTGACTTTTGTGTAACCCTGGCTATCCTGGTACTTGCTTTGTAGACCAGGCTGGCCTCAGATTCACAGAGATTTTCCTGCCTCTGCCTCCCGAGTGCTGAGTTTAAAGGCATACAGGATGCCACCATGCTTCTGGCTCTTGGTAAAAAATTTTTAAATGAGAAGATTTTTCTGTTGTTAATCTTGTTCTGTTTCTTGCCCTAGTATAAACTTTCCCTTGGAATTTTGATTAGAGTTTCTTGGTGGTATTATCCCTGGAATATGGTTCTGAAATACTGTTGAACTTTTAAAATTTTTCCTTAGCAGCTTTATCAGAATGTATAAATTAAATGTCATTATAAATTCTCCAGATTTTTGACCTAGTCTGAGAAAGTGTGCTTCTCTCTTCTTATTTGGGCCTTGGTCTTTTGAATTGAACATTCCCAGCCAAACAGTTTCTTTAACTACTGTGTCCTACTAATAGAAAGGGATTTGCCACAATCTCTTACTCCATCCTTTCCTGATTCCCTGACCTTCTTTCTTCTTTCTTTAGTATCTCATGGTTAACAGGAAAAAGTACTTTACCAGGTATAGGCATAGGGAAAAACTGAAAAGTGAACTTGCACAGGATTAAATTAGTAGCCTTAACTTCTGTGCAATCCTAGTAATTGATGTATTTTAATGTCTTCACACTCTGTTTGGATTTTTAATTTGGTTAGCTATTTTTTTGAGCCATTAAGTGAATCTGGAAGAATCTGTGAAAAAGGAAAACATTTTTTCAAAAACATATAATTTTTGTATGTATATGTTTGTGTACTTGAGTGTTTATATGTATAGCATGTGCATGCTGGGGCCCTTTAAGGTCAGAAGATGGCATTAGATCCCCAGGAATTCAAGTTAATGGTTATGAGGTGTTATGTAAGTGCTGGGAACTAAACTCTGGACCCCTCTGCAAGAGTAGCATGTGTTCTTAGCTGCTGAGCCATAGTCACGTTTTACAGTAAACATAGAGACAGATGTGCCTCCTGCTTAAATGATGATGACCTAAACATCTTAAACATATTTAAGGTTAATGTTTTTATTGCCAAAACATTTACCAGTTTATAAAGAAATAAAAAGTGGCTACTAATTTTGGGTATCTTAATACTTTTGAGATATTTTTGTTAGAGCTACCAAGTAAAATCTCATATAAACACATAAGTATACTATAGTATCTTTTTTATTTAGAGAGAAACAGTTACTTTTTAATTCCTTGTGTAGTAATTAACTGTCTTAACAATCAGTGTAGGAAAAGTAAGTAATTATGATGTCAGTGAATTTTAAAGTTTGTTATAGTGACAAACATTGTAGGATTTATTAGATTTTCTTGAACTCATCTTAACTAAAGTATTTCATTTCAGGGGCCAGGAGGATGGCTCAATGATTAAGAGCACTGGCTGCTCTTCCAGAGGACCTGGGTTCAATTTCCAGCACCCACATGGCAGCTCACAACTGTCTGTAACTCCAGTTCCTAGGGATCTAACACCCTCACAGATAAACATGCAGACAAAACACCAATGCACATGAAATAAGTCATTAAATAATAAGTCATTAAAAAACATCAACAACAAAGTTTTCATCATTCATTCATTCATTTATAGTGCATGTGTGCTGGAGTCTGCTAAGGTATATATATGTGTGTAGATTAGAGAACAGCCGAGGGGGGTGAGTCACTTCTCTCCTTTGACCATGTGGATTCCAGCAATCAAGCTGAAGTTGTCAGACTTAGTAGCAAGTGCTTTTACCTGTTAAACTATTTTTGTTATTCTGAAATGATGTTAATTTTTAAACTTGTTCCCAAGTCATTCTTTTAACTGTTTTTGTTTCCATCTTCTTTCCTTCTTCTTCCCTGTTCTTGTTTCCTCTTCTTCTTCCTCCTCATCATTAAGTTTTATATTGGAATGGAACCCAGGGCCTAGCACACTCTAACAGTGCTAGATCCTTAGGTCGTCTGCTTCTGACTTTGTGTTTGTTGTTAACAACATTAAAGTTTACAACCTTTATTTTTTGAAATAAATCATTAATGATTTTGTTTTCAAAAAGTTTTAGATCCATTTATTTTATATGTATGAATATTTTAGCTGCATGTATGTATATATGTGGTATGTGCATGCCTGGTGCCTGGAAAGTTCAGAAGTGGGCATTGGATTTCCTGGAACTGGAAGTAAAATGCTTGTTAGACAGATACCATGTGGCTGCTGGGAGCCAGAGCCTATTTCTTTGCAAGAGTAACTAGTGTTCTTAACTGCTGAACTGACACTCCAGCCCCAATCCTTATGATTTTGATTTGAGTCTACTAGTTATAATTATTTTGCATTTTACTGAATGATAACTCTTAGTTGTCTGTAAAAGAACCATCAAAATAAATACCCACTGATGTGTCATCCTGGTGTCACTATAATTTTTACAAAGGCTGAAGTATGAAAAGAGAGACATTCTGTAGTACCTTATAGAATGTTGAGGACTTTGGCGTAACAACCTGTAATCATACAACCTTAACCTTCTTACGCAAAACATGGTCTGATTTTTGTTCATAGTATGATTGATAGCCGTCTTTCTGTTAGTTACATTTGAACCTTGGCTCTTTGTGAAACTGGAGACTGTTTTTTTTTTTTGTTTGTTTGTTTTGTTTTGTTTTGTTTTGTTTTTTGGGTTTTTGAGACAGGGTTTCTCTGTAGAGCCCTGGCTGTCCTGGAAATCACTTTGTAGACCAGGCTGTCCTCGTACTCAGAAATTCACCTGCCTCTGCCTCTCAAGTGCTGGGATTAAAGGCTTGCATCACCGCCTGGCTGGAGACTGTTTCTTTTTTTCTTTTTTTTTTTCCCTTGCTCCGATCGGCTCCACTCGCTCCAGCCAGCCCCGCTTGCTCCGGTTGGTGTCTCCGGTTCAAGGATTCGTTTTTTGTTTGTTTTTTTTTTGTTTTGTTTTTTTAAATTATTATTCTTCATAAATATGCTGTAACTGATTTCAGATGCACCAGGGGAGGGCGTCAGATCTCATTACGGGTGGTTGTAAGCCACCATGTGGTTGCTGGGATTTGAACTCATCACCTTCGGAAGAGCAGTCGGGTGCTCCCACCCACTGAGCCATCTCACCAGCCCCTGGAGACTGTTTCTTAATGTTAGGTTACTTACATCTATTTAAGAATACTTGAGTCTATGTGACAATGAGAATTGAGTAACTGAAAAGTTAGAGGTTAGCTCCTTCTAAGTAGTTATTAGACACATGTACTTGTTTTTTTCACCTACTGAATATATCTGTAAACCCAGGACAAAATGAATGAAACAGCTATTTGAGGACTCTACAGAATACATAAATACCAGGTAGATTGAGAAGACTAGAATTCAAAGTACCATCACACTGGTATGTGAACACTTTTTCTTACAGTATCCCTGCACATGGACTGAAGCACCATCTGAAACCTAGACAGAAAGCATTGAAAGAAGTCTGCTAGGTGTGCTCAAAAAGCTGTACAGATAACTCTTAAGTTCAGAGCCCCGACCTTGCCCTCCTTTCTCTCATGGCATTGTCATCCAAAGCTACAATGGTAGCCTGAAGCCAGAACTGTGAGGGATGGGAAGAAGCTTTTCTCTGATGTTGAAAATCATTCTTTCCCCCCTCACATTTCCCCTCTTGTACATGATCAAGGCAGATACTGTGTCATATGTGACCAGTTGGGGAATGAAAGCACCAGCATTCTATTTGGAGAAGTGAAAAGAGACTCGTTCAGAAATTAGGCACTACTCAGGGCACGTGGAGGGAGAAAGTTAGAAAAGCAGTGCTGTCACCTCACTGAATTTCATCATGATGCAGACAGCAAACATCATGACTTTATAGTGGGTGCTAGACATGGTTCTGACAGACAGTTTTGGATGTTCTAGATGGAAAGGTCTGAGTAGAGAAATAGAGAAGGAAGGTATGGAGATGAAATGAAAAGCACTAAGAGAATAACTCACTCGCAGAATGTGAAGAACTTGAAGTAAGTCAGTAGAAAAATTTCTATCTGAACAGTAGAGAATACATGTTAAAATTGAACAGTTTTGAGGAATTATGGGACTATAAAATATTGGATATTTTGAAAACAATTGCATAATGAGAAAGTACTTGTAGAATTAGGGAGCTTACAACCTCACAAATTTAGAGAAAAACATAAAGATACAAATTTAGAGAATCCACAGTAGAATAACTCTGAAAAAATCCATGCCATGTCTTCATATATCTGGAAATAACACAGAGGAAAGTCAGGAAGTTGGAAACAGCCAGAGAAAATTGATACTCTCTTTCCCTAATTACCTTGATTTTCACATCAGAACCCATGGAAATGAGAAGAAAGAAGCTAAAGAAATGTTTAGAACACTCAAAGACAAGCACTGTGCACAATCAGAGAAGTGATTTTTAGATATGAACAAGTGTGATGATTTTTAGAAGGTGATGTAATGATCCAAGTGAAGAACAGTATTCATTGGTCAGCAAACTTGCTCTAAAAGAGAACTAAGTGTGTTCTTTAGCCAGAAGGGAAAATGATCCTCAAAGGAGATTTGGATGTTAGGAGTGAGTGAAGATGGACACAATCATAGACCATTTTTTTCATGAGCTCTTTAAAATATGTTTAGCAGTAGTAACCAAAAATGTGAATGGATGCATTATTATATGTAACATTTAAAGACCATTTGACATGTTGTAAAAAGTTAATTGTATTTTATAATCCATAGAGCCAAACCTAAAAGGTATTAGGGCAACAATAGATAGATAAAGATGAAATGCTCAACCTGGAAGAAGGCAAGGTAGGGAAAACAAGCAAGCCAAAAAAAAATGTCAAGGATAAATTTTTACATATCAGTAAGTTTTAAATGGCATAAGTGCACTATTAAGAGTTTTTAAGAGCTGGGCAGTGATGGCATATGCCTTTAATCCCAGCAGTTGGGAGGCAGAGGCAGGTGGATTTCTAAGTTCGAGACCAGCCTGGTCTACGGAGTGAGTTCCAGGACAGCCAGGGCTACACAGAGAAACCCTGTCTCGAAAAACAAAACAACAACAACAACAACAAAAAAGTTTTTAAGGATACATCACAGGTGTCCTACTATGCTATTTATTAGAGGCATACTTCAAATATTGTAACATAGTGATGCTAAAAGTGGAAAGATGAAATACCGACAATTAATAGCAAAGTAGACTTGAAATACTCATCGCACAGGGAAATATTGCCAGACAACAGAATTTTAAAATGTACAAAACAAAATTTGAGAACACCTAAAGTTGAAATAAACAATGAAGTAGGGTTGTTGATATAAACACTTTTCTTAGGGATAGGTAGAACCAGGAGGCACAGACCATCAGGTTTATGGAATTCACGGGCAATACTATTTTTTTTTTTTACTTTTTTTTAACTAGATATTTTCTTATTTTGCACTTCAAATGCTATCCCGAAAGTTCCCTATACCCTAATCCCCTCCTCCCTGCCCTGCTCCCCTGCCCACCCGTTCCCACTTCTTGGCCCTGGCGTTCCCCTGTATTGGGGCATATAAAGTTTGCAATACCAAGGGGCCTCTCTTCTCAATGATGGCTGACTAGGCCATCTCCTGCTACATATGCAGCTAGAGACACGAGCTCTGGGGGTTCTGGTTAGTTCATATTGTTGTTCCTCTTACAGGGTTGCAGACCCCTTCAGCTCCTTGGGTACTTTCTCTAGCTTCTCGATTGGGGGCCCTGTGTTCCATCCTATAGATGTTTGTGAGCATATGGGCAATACTATTAACCAGCTGGATTTATATAACATCTGTAGAATATTTTACTCAGTGTGGTTGTTTGAATATGCTTGGCCCAGGGAAGTGGCACTATCAGGAAGTGTGGCCATGTTGGAGGGGTGTGGCCTTGTTGAAGGAAGTGTGACACTGTGGGAGTGGGCTTTGATACCCTCCTTTTAGCTTCCAGATGCCAGTTTTCTTCTGTTTGTTTTTGAAACAAGATGTAGAACTCTTAGCTCTTTCAGAGCACGCCTACCTGGACACTATCATTCTTCCCACTGTGAAGATAATGAACTGAACTTCAGAACCTGTAAGCCAGCCCCAGTTAAATGTCCTTTATAAGAGTTGCCTTGGGCATGGTATCTGTTTACAGCAGTAAAACCCTAACTTAGACATCCAACATAAGCAGGATATAAATTCTAAGTACACATAGAATATTTTTGGTAAACCATAGATTTGCTCTCAGTATAAATCCTAAAAACTATAGTTGAACCTCATACAAAATATTTTCTATTAGATCATAATAGAAATAAACTAGTAATTAGGGATGAAAGACAACAACAACAACAACAAAAAGGAATGAAAGACAATAGGAAAATTTCTAAGTATTTGTAGTTTCAACAGCAGACTTTTAAATAAGCTATTTGGTCACAGACTAAGGCTAATGGATAATTAAAAGATGTTGTCAACTAATATAGCCCATCTGAAATTACACAGTATATTCAAGATCGAAACGAAATTGGTTATAGTTAGTGCCTATAATAGAATTATAAAAAGACCTCAAACTAGTAATCTCATTTTCATTTCAAGAAACTAAACAAACAGAAGACAGGATAAATCCAAAAATTAAAGAAAAACCATATGTTCAAAGCAGAAACACTGTAGTCTAAATCAGTGAAAGAATTTTCCTTTTTATAGGTGAAGAAAATTGAGTTGTAGAAGTATGATAAAAAAAGGAATAACAAATACAGCCAGTATTATCAAAGAAACTCCAGAAATCCAAAGGGCAACAAGAAATACAAACCCCAAAACAGTTTTACATAAATATGACAACTTAGTTCCTTGGAAAACAACAAAAAGGGGGTATAACTTGTTTGTCTGCGGTCATACTACCCTGAACATATTTGATTTCCTCTGCTCTTAGAAGCTAAACAAGGTTGGGCTTTCTTGATTTAAAAAAAAAAAAAAAGAGGTATGTAATGTAATCCTAGATGCCCAATGAAAACTAGAAGAAAGAATAAGCCAAGAAAGCAAGGCTGACATAAAACATCCTATAGAAGATTTCATACAGGAGTCTTAGGGCCCACTGTGTCAGGTTTCCTGAATGTCTTGATAACTCTATTGGGATGATGCATCTCCCAGAAGGGCTGATACCTAATAATAGAGAGCTATGATATCTTAAAGGTCTTAGTTTAAAGCAGAACAACAATTGAGAGACATTTTAACTCCTAAAAGGTTACAGAGAAGCTCTTCAAACTTTATCTGAAGGAGTTTGTACATTTTAAGTTGACATCTAAACTTATAAAGTATGTATATCAAAAATATTGACACTGGGTGTGGTGGCGCACGCCTTTAATCCCAGCACTTGGGAGGCAGAGGCAGGTGGATTTCTGAGTTCAAGGCCAGCCTAGTCTACAAAGAGAGTTCCAGGACAGCCAGGGCTACACAGAGAAACCCTGTCTCGAAAAACCAATAAAATAAAATAAAATAAAAATATTCACGCATATAGTTTGCATGTTTGGAACTGACACTTAAAATTAAGTTGCTGTTTTAAATGTTCCCCGTGAAACAGAGCTTTAATAATTTGATTCTTGCCATTCATTATCCATTTAAAAGAACAGGTGTGAGATGCTGATATTGTGAAACACTCAGTGTTGCTAATGCAAAGGACATTGTGGTGTTTCTCACTAGGGCTTCCGTGGATATCAGTACTTTGCCTTGTGTTGAAGATCACTTTGCACAGGTCATTGTTTCTGGCCATTTCTGGCTGATTTAGTACATTGGACGCTGTGTAGTAAATCACAACTTCCCTCTTGAACTTTGCTAAGGTTATAGTTTTGTCCTAGTTCAGCTAATCAATTCCATTCATACCATTATGACCATTATGACCTTTGCAACTATTTGTGTCAGTTTGTAGGACTCTTTGCATCATGATAATGATACTCCTTTAATTACAAAAGCCACTCAGCATACAAAAGGTGTGGTAGACCTTTCAAATTCTCTACTGTTATGACTCCAGAACTGAATTTTAGAATGGTAACAAAATTAAATAATAACAACAAGATCAACAAACCACTTCACTCCTCAAATTCTGCCTATTTCTTCTTGATTAGGAGTAGTTTGGTCATTTGCATGTAGTTATTCCCAGAGTGTGTTATTTCTCAGTAATAAACTGGGTAATAATCAGAACAAAAGGTTCATGAAGTAACAGACAATCTTAAAAAACATGACCTCTTTTGTTCAGTGTCCCTACATTCATTCCCCGACTCCTGCTTTTATCCTATACTCTTTCTCCCTCCTCCTTTCCTCTCATTTATTTGATATTTTGCAGTGTTCCTTGTCATTCATTCCAGGTGTCAATCTGTACAAAAGGTGGTCATTCCTTAACTTTTGAAGTCTACTGGGACCATTTCATAATTTGTGTACCTCCTACACGAAACACCTGTTGACAGCTCCAGATGTCTTTCCCTTCCCCATTCCTATAGCTGCTGCTCAGTCTCCCTGACCTGGCTCTGTGTGGAAAAACAGGACAGGTTGGGCTTTCTTCTCTTAGGCAGTCACTTTAAAAAATAAAGACCCATTTCTTGATCTTAACTGATTCCCAAAGGATTTGTTCTGGAAGGCCATGTTTAAACCATCTTCCCTGAGCCCTGCCCTTCTTCTGTTCCTCATGTGGAATACAGAGATTATACTTGGCATTGATTCCCAGATGGCCATACATGACCTTGATTCTATAGCAGAAGCATAGTGACTTGCACTGGAAAGGTGCTCATGTAGACAACTTTTTATATTAAAAAACCACAGGGTTGTGTTTAGATGATTGCCGAGTTGGATAACTTGCATGCAACTTTGACAAGGATTGACTGGTTCATTATTTGTGCTCCAGATTGTTGTCTCTAGAGTAGACTCATACAATTAGGATGAGTATGATGAACTTCATTCTTGACTTTAGCTGCCATGATTGATTGTACTACTTGGTTCTTAGACATGTTCTGATTCATCAGTGTACTGGAATTCCCTTAGACTTCTTTATGGATCAGGCATATTATAAAGTGGATTTTGTGTAATTATTAAAAATCTTGCAACACCTGGATTATTTTGGTTGTTCCAAATGGGATCATGAACATAGAAACATAAGGGAAAAAACCACATAGGTTTCTAAGGTAGGCCGTAATAGTTATTATTTGTTTTGCTGAAGTAGTTTAAGACCCTGGTGACTTTGGTGAAGTTGGTACTGTAGATTGACTTCACCTTACTATTTAGAGTCTTGTCTGTACTAGGCTTCATTGCAAAGTAAATAAGCTTAATCCTCTATTTCATTAGTCACACAAATCAGCATAGTTGATAGAAGTAAACTCAATATTCTCTTTGGCTGGTTATAAGAATCTACTTGATTGAGGGTGTCAGACTTAAAGAAACATTCACCAGGTGCCTAAGACAGTGTAGAAACATGGGCTGCAACGTATGTTGGAGGTAATTTTCCAAGGATCTTTGCATTGCCACTTGAGTACAAGAAGACTGATTGTTTTTGTCTAGATTCGCCTTTCAAGGAATCTTACACAGTGAACAGCTTTGGCAAACAGACATACCATACCCTCTGAACAAAGGGCAGGTCTGTTTACTGTTTATTGTCTCTTCCACTGCAAAAGCCCTATGTGTTTACTGAGTGTTCCAGAAGGCTTCCTAAACTCAGGCTTAAACTCTGTCCTGAGAACCCTGTATGTTCAGACATCATTTATTAGCCTTGGGGATTGTAGAGCTGATATATGCTGAAGTTTTAAGCTATCAGGTCTTCTGCTTTCATCTGTGAGAGTGGCAAGCTTACTTTGTTAGCTTATAATTTGGGGCTTCTCAGAGTTCTCCTACATCTTGATACTGAGATTTTAAGTGCTCTCTTGTAGGCATTCCTTATTCCCATAAAAATTGTTTGAGAAACATCAACAAAAATTTCAAAAGTAAGCCAGGTAGTGTTGGTACATACATTTCATCCTGGCACTCAGGCAGAGACAGGCAGATTTCTGTTTGAGGTAGTGTGCAGAGCCAGTTTCAGACACCATGTCCTGCTGACAAAACTCTTAGATTTAGGTATCTATCAAAAAGGGAAGTAGTTGATAGCCTGTTAGGAATTGGATTTTGACAGTCCATTTAAGAAGGAATAAGGCTGTTTCAGTGCTGTGATAGCCACTAATGACCAAAACGCTGCTTTTGAGTGGGAGCCTTGATAGTGCTTCAGAATGGTTTGCTTACATACTCTTGCAACATAAATGTGGCCAATGTATTTTGAACAATATAGTACTTAATTATTTTATTTAGACAAAGAACTTTTTTTCCATTACAAAGTTCTACAACATTTAAAAAAATCCAATCATATTGTTTCTTTTTGACATCATACAAAAAGGCTGTAGAAGAGAAGTGTTGTTCTAGTAGCCTATGTGTTTAGGAGATGGGAACCTACTGGGTGGAAGTGAGGCAGATGTGTTGTTCATCTTCCTCTTTTAGAGACTTCAATGCTTTTCATATGTATAGTCAGTTTGGCATTATTGCTTGGAAAAATTTTTAAAAAGATACTTTTATTCTCCCCGTGAAATAGTAAGAGGGTTTCCTTTTTTAATTAAAAAAATTTTTTTTTAAAAAATTTGTTGCCTAATTTCTAAGTATAATTTCTTTAGCTGTTCAGGCTCTTTGCAAAAGACAATAATATGAAGAACCATCATGTCCCCTACCCCTGAAAGCTAATGCAAGCAGTTACATGTATAATATCACACCAAAAATGTGTTCAATTAAATAAATACATTGTTTAAGTGGTTTATTTTTCTATACGAGCAATTAGGTAAGTATGTTATTTCAGGTGGAAGACTTGGAGACTGTATGTAGGCGGAACAATGGTAAGCTTTTGTTAGTAGGGAAGAGTTCATGGAAGAACATGAGTAAGTAGGTAAATAGCTAGGGTGGTATGGTTCATCTTTGTAAATAAAGGAGAGCAACAAACATTTGAAACCAAGGGCAGGAAGTAAGTGGAGGGGCAAAACATACCTGTAGTTTGTAGAGTTGTGCATGTTAATTTCATGTTTATACCTCTTTCAATTTCAATGAAAAACATTTTGAGTGGGAAATTTTTATTTGCAGTGTCATATATAACAAAACAGGATACTAAAAACTATGATAAAGGAAGAAAAAAATACAATTTCAAATATGGAAGGTATAATGAAATTTTGTTTGGTATTGGGGGCATAATACAAGTGAAGAGAGAAGGCTTAGAACCAAGAAGTAGGAAGGACATTGGTAGTACTAGCTTTGAGGGCCAGGCTGAGGTAAATTTTTTGAGCTGCTGAGGTTCAGCAGGGGATGAATGAGACTAGAAGTAGGACCTTAACAGTGGCTTAGCCTCCAGTTATGGGCCTTGACTTGCTTTCTCCAGTAATGAGGAAGCAGTTTGAATCTAATATGGAAGCTGGTTCAGAGCAGACTGAAACAAGGATATACACCTTGTTTTTTGCCAGGCCTGACTCTTGTAGTGATGGAAACCTACAAGATAGGAGCTCATATTGAATGAACTGTGCTCATTGTGTGAGTTTTCACTGGCAGTAATGCTATGATGTTGAATACTTGCAGATTTCTTTTATTCTTTAGTAATGTTAGTGATCAACATTTCTTAGATCAGTGGTTCTCGGTCTGTGGGTTGTGACCCCTATAGGGTTACATATCAGGTATTTGGCAACTCAAATATTTGCATTAATATTCATAATATTAGCAAAATTAAAATTATGAAGTACCAACAAAGTAATTTTATGGTTGGGGGGTCACACAAAATAAGGACCTATATTAAAGAGTTGCAGCATTAGGAAGGTTGAGAACCACTGGCTTAGATCTTTTCTTGTCAGATCATATGGTTGGTAGAAGGAAATAGCATCCTGATTTAATGGGATTTCTTAAGTGAAAGGAGAATAGTTTGCTCTTTCTGGCCTGTACAAGTGGGAGTGGAATAAGGAGCTAGGTGGGCTCTCGTCTATTTTAGGATATTGAGGCTTTTCTGTCGATATATAAGAGACATTAAATGTCACTTAAATATTAAAACTTTTTTTGTGTTGCCATATGGAAAGATTAGATAGCATTATGTGAAATAATCCCAGGTAGTATTCCTACTTTGTGCATCAAGGAGATTATTTAATTAACATCAGTTGGTTCTTATAGAAGTGACATGTAAGTATCCGCTTTGGTTCTCTTTAGTGCTAACCCTAAATATTTATTGGGTATTTTATTTGTGTCAGATTCTTATCTACATATTTCATTTAATCTTGTAGAATCTAAAGACATTGAAATCTGCTAACCAGCCATGTTAATTCATTCTCCTTAAGAAATATTGATTGATGATTTTGGCTCAATGGCCACTGGTACTTAGACACATATACATCCACGTATCGCTCCAGCAATGTGAGTTGTCCTGTCACCAAGAGCCAATTGATTTTTGTTTTCAAGTCTCTGTTTTTTGTTTGTTTGTTTGTTTGTTTGTTTTGTTTTGTTTTGTTTTCTTGGAGACAAATTATCACTATATAGTTCTGGCTGGCCTGGAATTCGATGTGCAGACCAGACTGGCTGGTCTTAAACTTACAGAAGTCACCTATTTCTGCTTCCCAGGTGCTGGGATTAAAGGTATGGACCTTCACACCTGGTACTAAGGGTGCCTTTTATGGAATCTGTAGCTCACTAATTGGCTAGAGTAGTTGATCACTATCAGGGATCTTCCTGCCTTTCCTCTGCAGTGCTGGATAGAGGTATGCCGACATGCTTGGTTTTACTTGGATTCTACATGCCTAAACCCATGAACTTGGGCTTGTACAGCAGGTACTTTATTGATTGAGCACCTCCCATTTCCTCTTCTCAGATATATGACCTGTGCACCTGAGCTGTCTCCTTGCAATTAAAGACTGCTGAACCTGTTTTGTTTCAGTCAGCAAAATAATCTCAAACTGGGAATCTTATATTAAGTAACATAATGGGATGTTATTATACTGTAGAATAAAGGATGAGAGAAACAATTAACACCTCAGCTTTAAATACTTAAAATACACATACATAATTTTAAAAAGTAAAGTATCACCAGCATCAAAATCGAAACATGATTTCATTGTCTTAGATGCTTCTGTTCGTATCATAATCTTAGGCAGAGTGATAAGTTCATTTTCAAACTTTTAAGATTACTTATAAACTGTAGTGTTTATGGGAACATGTTTAGGATTTTTACTACTCAAAATTGTATCATAGGAAGAATGGTTTAGAAATTTCAGGATGGATATAAAGGACAAGTGGAAAGAATATCCAGCCAGATTGTTATACTGTCATTTAAGAGAAAATATAGGTTTCTCTGTTGTTCCTTTGGATTACAAGATAGCAAAGTTTTCTTGAGGGATGGGGGTAATAGAACCAGATAACACTTGTGGGTGACTATTACAACCATTGGTCCTTGCCAGTCATTGTAATGTGAACAGGAGATGTGCCAAACGTATATAGCTTTATTGTCACAAAAATTCTTAGTAGTGAGCTTAACTGGTAGGCAGAATTCACCCAATGGGTTTAGATAGCATATCATCCTCTGCTCCATTGAGCACTTTTATCTCAGTTAAGAGCAAGAAATGGTGAGTTTCATTAGGAAAAGATTGTCTAGAAAGGCCCAGAAGACCCATCAGTGAATCCTGGTAGACATCCACCCACCTAGTGTTAGTAGAAATCTTCTACTAACTAGAAAGAGTAATTAACTAATAAGACCTCTGACAACTTTTTCTCACCAGATTTTCCATATGTCTCTGTATTAGCCACTTTTCTCATTGCTGTAATCAAATACCTAACAAAATAACTTAAAAGAGGAGAGTTTTATTTTGGCTGAGAGTTTGAGCAAGTATAGTTCACCTTTGTGGGGAAGACAAGATGACAGTAGTGACTATTTGGGTCATCTTGACATCCGTAGTCTGGAAGCAGAAGATGGACAGGATGTGAGGCTGACCCGAGAAGCCTCTAGGGCTGCCTCTAGTGACTCCCTTCCTTCAGCTAAGTTCTAAGCTGCCCCCCCCCCCAGCAGGAATGAAGTGCTCAGACCCAAGTCTTGTGGGGCAATGCACATTATACTACAACTTTCTTAGTTGATAGAGTTAGAAGAGTAGCCATTTGGATACAGTTTACTAGAATAAAGAGTCAATACAGAAAATAAGATATGTGTTCAACTTTGCTCTGTACATTATTGCTGAATTTCAAGTCTTTCAGAATTAATCTAGTATTTCATTATAGTTTCATTGTATATTTACATTTCCCTGTATGTAATTAATAAAGTATTTTTGTCTCAGTATATATATATATATATATATATATATATATATATATATATATATATATATTTCATTTGTTTGATAAAATATGCACTTGAAGTGTATTTGTTCAATGTTTTGAGATTTCAGAGATGTATGCATGTCTAATCAGGACCATGTCCATCCTTTCCAAAAGCTTCCTTATACCCTTTTCAGTTAATTTTCCTTAACAAGCCTCTCTTGAAGCCACTCATTTGATTTCTGTTACTGGAAATTAGTTTAGCCTGTCCTAGAAGTGATTTCATGGTAATGGAGTTGTATAGTGCAATCTCTTTTCTGGCTTCTCTGGTATAATGATCTTCGAGAGTCATCCAACCTTTTGCATATATCTGAAATATTTGACTTTTAGTCCTAAATCACAGTTTTCTATATACCTGTGTTTATCCATTTATTTCTTGATATAAATTTGTATTTCTTACAATTTTTTTCTATTTATGAATAAACTAGTGTACAATTTTTGTATAAACTTTTTTTGGGTTTTGTTTGTTGTAGTGTGTGTGTGTGTGTGTGTGTGTGTGTGTGTGTGTGTGTGTGTGTGTTTAAGATTCCTTTATGTAACAGCCCTGGCTGTCCTGGAACTCACTTTGTAGACCAGGCTTTCCTGGAACTTACAGAGATCCATCTGCATCTGCTTCCCATGTGCTGGGATTATAGGTGTGTGCTACTACTGCCTGGCTCCATGTACTTTTAGTTTTTTGAAAATTTTTTTTTTTTGGGGGGGATATCTAAGATTAAAATTGTTGGGTTACACTATAAGCATCTAGATAATATTGTCAGAAAATGGGAAACTACCTTCTAAGTGGTGGTACAGCTCTGCACTCCTCTAAGAAGTGTTTGGTGTTGCTTTGCATTGTCTGAAACACTTTGCCAGTCTCTGACAAAATTCCCTGTCCCTGTGTATTCACAACTCTTTGTGGCTTTAATCACTTTTCTTTGGGAACTGATGCTGCTCACCACCTTTCCTTGTACATATTTGTTTTTGGTAAATGCCTATTTTTAAGCTGATTTGTCAATGTATTACTTTGAGGGCTTTTGTACTTTTGGTCATTAAATCCCTGTTAGTTATTCTTCTTCCAGTCTTTGTCTTGCCCTTTCAATACCCTAACAGTCCTTTGAAGGTTTTAGTTTTGATGAACTAATACTGCTCAGTATTAATTTTTGTGACTAAAGCACCTTCAGTCTTCTCCAAAAACATCTGTTTCTGTTTTACTGTATTGACAAATTTTGTAGTTTTAGATTTTCCATTTAGTTCTTATAGCCACTTTAAAACTTGAAATACTAGTGTTAAGTCTTAAAAAGTCTTCTATTATTCTGTAGCAGGACTGGTCGTCAGTAGAGCACTTTTCTAGCGTGTGTTAAGACCCTGAGCTTAATTCCCAGCACAAATTTCAAAACAAAACGGCATTGTAGCTGCTCCAGTGTTGTTTACAGCTGTCAGTTATTCCCTGATTTAGTTGACAATCATTTGATCACTTTTTATTGTGTGTGTGTGTGTTCTGTGTTTCTTAATTTTTTTCCCTTTTTTTTTCCTTTTTTTTTTTTTGTGGTTTTTTGGTTTTTTGGTTTTTTGGTTTTTCGAGACAGGGTTTCTCTGTATAGCCCTGACTGTCCTGGAACTCACTTTGTAGACCAGGCTGGCCTCGAACTCAGAAATCCGCCTGCCTCTGCCTCCCGAGTGCTGGGATTAAAGGCATGCGCCACCACGCCCGGCTTTTCCTTTTTTTCTATTTCATGTTTTAGTTATTCCAAGTTTATGTCTTGAAATTAGATTATGTTAATTCGGTTTTTCTTAAAATATTATTTTGCCTCTTTTTGGTGTTTACATTTTCATGTATTTATCTGTTAAGTAAGCTTTTATTGTTTAATTTTATTTTAAAAAACATTTTTTTCTCATTAAGGAAAGTGTATTCTGTAATACTCATAGGTTATTGCATGAAGTTTTTTTTCTTTTTTGATTTTTAGAATTAACATATGGTAAAATTTGTTTCCTTTTAGCTTGCAACATTTTAATATCTGTGTTACTCTTAACTACATTCTAGATGCCTGTTTGTCTTGTCCTAAATGTACTGGTCTATTCTCTGATGTTGTAATCAGTTTCTCTTTTTGAAATTATATTCAATTATAATAATAACAGTGTACGTGCCAGCTCTCTGTAGCCATATTATCTTTGAGTCTTGATTCAATGTTGTATTATTATAGTATATGTATTACTAGTTCATCTGCTTATTTGGTCAGTAGCATTGTATAATATATTTATGTTCTTTGTATTTCATTGTAGGAAATCTAGGACTTTTCTGTTCTTAGGACTGTTTTAGTCTTCCTACATTATTACTGGAACTAAGTTAATGATATGATCTGAAAAGTAATGCCAAGGTAATTGTCTTTAAAAAAACAAAAGCAGAGTTTTTGGTGTGTGCAGAAGTTCAGCTTGTTATATCTCTTGCTTTCAAACCATATGCAAGCCAGAGATAAAACAAATGTGTTGTCTTTTTCTCTCAAAGTTTAGTTAGGTACATTAAGAAAAAGGGGCAACTTTGGTTATTTAATCTTCCTAGTGTACCATTAATTAAAGATCCTAACTTCCCTAGTTTGTAGGAATTGTGTAGCTTTAAAAAGAATGTAGATACTAGTAGGTATAAGGAAGAAAACAGATTGTGAAACCATGAGTTGTTATGATGGGCTTTTATTTACATGCTAGATGGTATGAAAAGAATGTTTCCCTAGGACCCTTTGTTCTGGAGAGTTGTTTAGGCTATGTATACAGTGCTGAAATTAAGGAATATATAGTTGAAATGTCGATTTCCTGAGCTACTTTGAACCATTGATTCAGTATCTTGCTTTTTGATAGTATGTGTTAGTCTTTGGCTATACTTCAGCAGTCCTTTAAAGCACACAACTGCTCTTTTCTTGGAAGTGCTTGGATAATATGAGTGATGCATACTAAAATTGATCACAATTTTGGACTGTTTTCTTGTTGGAATTAAACAAAATACTATACTGTGAAGGGAAGAATCTTTAGATTTTGCTTTTCTTATGAGTTGATGGCCTATTTTTCTTTCTTTGTTTTTTTTTCTGCCACTTTAGTTAACCACTGCTTTTTTTTTTGGTGAGGAGAACTCCCTTTGTTGAATTGAGTTGAAGCTAGTGTATGTTGCTACCTGTGAAGTAAAACCAATGCCTGTGGCTTAACATCAGTTATATGACTTCATGTTTCAGCTTGCTTTCTGCACTTGTGCACAACAGGTTCATAAAGTGTGATAACTGATTTAACATTGAATAAGAGCCATCTTTACAGGGGCTTATAAGAATATGTATGTAGTTCATATTTTCTCATATATGCTTTTTCAATTAGAAATCATAAAATAATAAATTTGGTAATTTTAGAAGCTCTGTTTTATAGAGCGTACATGACTCTTTTCAAACCACGCTGGTAATGATAGAGTGGTGGCTTGAGTCCAGATCCAGAGCCTAACTCCCAGATCATTGTCACTTGTGTGACATATGGAGGATTTAATTGTTTTGAATTTCACTCTCTGTGGCTAAGATTGATACTGGACAACTTCTATGCATTTATTGGCTGTCTGTTATCTTTTTGGGAGAGTTGTCTTCTTACACTTGGGAGGGCCATTTTCTTACACTTATGTATCTTTAAATTTAATTTTAGTGAGTTGTAATAGTTTTCTCTTTTCCTTTGTAGTATTTAAACCTAGAATTTTGTGCATGCTAGAAAAAAGACTTTTATCAGTAAGCTACATCTCCAGTCCAAAGAAATTGATTGCCATAGTTTTCCTAAAATATTCAAACACAAGTCCTTTGTGTGAGTCTGTGGATTATCTTTTGAGTTTCTTAATTTTCATAGTGCCCACTTTGCCCGTTTTTCCTTCTATGCCTTATGTTTTTTATTGTATCTCAGAGAGATCTTTAAGTGAAACAGAGGGAAGAAAGAAATAAGCCAGCCCACGTTGTCTCCTTTGTGCAGGAGGACTTTGAGGTTTTTCTTACAATGAGCCATGGGGTGGGGACAGCTGCACATCACCAGCAGCTGGAGTGTGATCAGATATTTAAGAGGATAGTCAATTGTTTTTCTCTGGACAAAGAGATAGAAGAATTCTGAACATTACCATTTTTCTTAAACTGTTCAGGTAGTAAAGTGTAATGCAGCAAACAGGAAAGTTTGGAAAATGAAGTCCTCTGCAAATATAAAAAGTAGGATAAACTAGCCAGGTGTGGTGGTATAGAACTTTAGTCCCAGCACCAGGGACCCCGAAACCATAGATCACAAACTTAAATTACCTAAGTAGTGGGGTGTAGGGTAGGGCACTAGAAGACTGTGACAATCCAGTGAGGGTGGGTGGAAGGAAGCCAAGTCAGTAAGTAGACTTTTCTTATGATCATGTGAGACTTGTTAGCAGTTTTGGCTGCTGAAGAAAATTGTTAGGAGCCCTTTCTTTGACTCTCTGATGTTGTACTTTTACTTTGCTGTGCTCTTACATATTTATGGATAAGTTAACTCAAAGATAGTGTTAGTACTGCCCATTCTCATGAATATGCAATTGATTTCCCACATGTACAGTTACTTGTATAATACACATAAATACAGACAGGCCCAGACATATGTGTGCATGCACTCCCCCACCCCCCAGCTCACATAATGTGTTGTAACTAGATAGGGTAGAAAGCCAGTCGTTGTGATTGAGGATGGACTTCATTTCTACTGTTACAGATACATATGTGAATACTGAGCTAAATTGTGTAACCTATTAACAGTTACTACTGTAATTGATATGAAATAAGCCATCCTTAAGATAGCTTGATGGATTTTTTAAGGAAAAAGTTTTAATTAGAATGTGAAATCATCTATAAAAAATGATTTGACAGTTAAAAGAAAAAAAAACAATCAAGCAATTTCCTGTTCTGTCCTTATTAAATAGACGACAAGCTGTAAACTCATGACTCCTCTTAGGAAGCTGGGATGGGCATGAGTCTGGGTCCTTTGCCCTGCCACCACTGGTCTGGTTTCCAGGATCTTCTGCTTTAGACTTATAGAGATAAATTATCTGATGGAAAAATCTGCTGTTTATCTCTTTATTCTGATAAGGTATGTCGATCCTTTAATTAGGAGAAGACAGTAAAACAGAATTTTATGGAAAAAAAAAGAAAAGAGACAAGTAGGGGTTTATCTAAGAAAAGTTATATATTTTTGTTATTCAAAAATAGATTTTTTTGTTATATTTGTTAAGAGACTTAATTTGGGGAAGAGAAAAGGAAAATTGAGGAGATCTATATTTTTCTTAATTCTTGTTCAGATGTATTAGTAGACATGGGAGTAAATTTTCTATCACCTGCGTGCATGTCATGTGGCAGCCTCGTGGCTTTGCTTTTTTTGGCAACCTTCCTTACCTCTTCTCCTCCCCCCAGTCCCCAATGAAGTAAGTTCTTCTCCAAGTGCTGTGGTTTCTGTAATGGAGTACCTTGTCAAATTCTTAAATGTCAGGTGACTATTCCCTGAGCTTTCTGTGCTAACAAACAGAACCAGCACTTGACAGACTTTGAAACTTTCAGTGCCATGTTGTCACAACGATCTAAAAAAAAATGTTGTTCTTGTTTACTTTTTGTTTTTATTAGTATGATTTCTAGGCAAGCATTGATGGCTGTTTTCTACATCTCGTGCACTAAGTTTAATGCTATTCACCTCTGTAAGTGATGATTTAATCAAGAATTCATTACCACCTAGTACGTAAATAGAGCTTTGGATGTTTGCAAATGAGTGAACAAATACATATGAATAAGCTTATAGAAAAAGTTCACAGAATACTGCACTTTTTACATTCACAAGTAACTAATTATTTAAAACCAAGAACATACTAAATAGTATGTGTTCTTGTGTAGGTTCAAGACTTTTAATAGACACAGCCTTGTAAACGTGGCTGCAGTTAGCCTCTCCACAGAAGTCATGACTACAGAGCAGAAGGATGACTTTTAATAACTCAATACCTGTGGAGAACCAGAAATGATGTGTAGTTGTTCACCCACATTGCCATAGGTATATGACACCATCTGTGAAAGAAAACCATCATCTAGAAGGAGCCCGTGGATCATTGTAACAGCAAGTGCTGCCCATGGATCTCCCCACCCACTTCTAGAAGAGAAGAACCTAATGCCGAGATAATGTATAATGTATTCCATTATCACTAGAATGGACCCTTTATATTTACAAGTAAATACTCTGTAGCAACTTTCATTTAGTTGGGGAATTTTATGAAGTTTCATGCTGTCGAGCAGGTTCTCCCTATATAAGATTCAGTGTTCTTTTTAGTGTTACTTTCATCCTGTAAATATTAAAGAGAATCTCACAGACCCTATGCACACTTTGTCCCAAATGAACCTATACAATTTAAGGTACATTTCCCCTTCTCCCCTTAAATCTATCACATTTGTTACTTCAAGAAAATCCTACATTTTTCTGATCTCATTTTGCCTCAGAATCTATTGATATTCATTCTGAGCTGTTGTTTCTGCTGCCTAGATAGTACTGGGTTGATTCTTCTGATAATTCTTTCTAGTCAAGATCAAACTGTGTTCCCATTCCTTCATTTTGAAGTCTGAGTCCAGACATAATTTGTGTATCAAATGATCTCCCCTATGAAGTATGTCTGACTTTTCATTACACAAAGAAGTCCTCATTGTTTCAACAAGCCTGTCTTGTTTTAATACAAAATGAGTAGTTCTGACTCTGACTCTGCTTGTACATCCAACTTCTGAACTTTAGTGTGGCTATCTTGCTTTTTTTTGAAAACTAATGGTAAGAGCTATAGGAGGGACAGAGTTTCTTTGACCATTGTCTTAGTTACTTCTCTCCTGTGAAGAGACACTATGACCAAGAATTCTTATAAGGGACAACATTTACTTGGGATTGGCTTAGAGGATCAGAGGTTCAGACCATTATCATCATCATAGGAAGGATGGCAACATCCATGCAGACACAGTGCTGCAGAAGGAGCCGAGAGTTCTACATCTGTTAGAAAGGCAAGCAGGAGAAGACTAGCTTCTAAGCAGCCAGGACAGGGTCTTAAAGCCCATGCCCACATTGACACACTTCCCCCAACAAGGCCACACCTCCTCCAACAACATATCCAAATAGTGCCACTCCCTGGACCAAGTATATTCAAACCACAGCCATCTTCTTTAAGAAATGTCAGTATCCTCAACATTTCTTCCTCTTATTGACTTTATGGTTTGAGAGGCAATAGAAAAGAGGTCTTTCTTGTTTCAAAGGCACTTAAAATATGTCTCAAACTGAAGTCTTTACCTCATTCATAGTATGACAGGGATATCTTACATCCTTGCCGCTCTCCTTAGTGATCGTCTCTGTTAGTTAACACTTAGTTCTTTTTTTTTTTTTTTCAACTTTTATTAGATATTTTCTTCATTTACATTTCAAGTGTTATCCAGAAAGTTCCCTATACCCTCCCCCCTCCCGGCCCTGCTCCCCCACCCATCCGCTCCCACCCCCTGGCCCCGGCGTTCCCCTGTATTGGGGCATATAAAGTCTGCATAACCAAGGGGCCTCTCTTCCCACTGATGGCCAATTAGGCCATCCTCTTCTATATATTCAGCTAGAGACACGAGCCCAGGGGGTACTAGTTAGTTCATGGTTATTCTTCCACCTATAGGGTTGAAGACCCCTTCAGCTCCTTGGGTACTTTCTCTAGCTCCTTCTTCCTTGGGAACCCTGTGTTCCATCTAATAGCTGACCGTGAGCTTCCACCTCCATGTTTGCCAGGCATTAGTATATTTTCCCCCGAGACAGCTATATCCGGGCCCTTTCAGCACCATCTTGCTGGCATATGCTATAGTGTCTATGTTTGGTGACTGATTGTGGGATGGATCCCTGGCAGCCCCAGTCGTTGGGTCCATCCTTTAGATTCAGCTTCACACATGCTCTCTTTAACTCTTTCAATGTGTGGTTTGTTCTTAATTCTCGAAAGGGGTGACGTGTCCACATTTTGATCTTCCTTCTTCTTGAGTATCATGTGTTTAGTAAATTGTATCTTGGGTAGTCTAGGTTTCTGGGAACACTTAGTTCTTGAGGTTTCCACATTAAGGAATTCTCTAGGCTGTCTTTGTGGTGATGGCCAATGGTCTTCTAGCATAGCCTTCTGATTGGCCTAGTTTCAGCAGGTCTTTCTAGGACCTAAAATCTATTATTTGGTATGATGAAGACTTCTGTGTTGAATGTCTAGCAGAAGTCATTGTTGGCTTTGAAGCCAGCTAATTTTGATCCTTTGCTGGTATTTCATCACTGTCAACTCTAGAAAACAGGACTAAGCCTAGTGTGGTGGCACATGGGTTTAATCCCAGCACTTGGGAGACAGAGACAGGAACTCTCTGAGTTCCAGGTCAGCCTGGTCTACATAAAGTAAGTTCAAGAAGAGCCTGGTCTACACAGTGAAACCCTGTCTCACCATCCCCCACTATACCCCCTGGCAGAGAGAGGGGATTTCTGTTAGAGTGTTACCTATCCCTTCAGGCATGTCATGTCTAGGCAGAGGAAATCACCAGACCCAAATCCCTAGCCTGACATTTGTAAATACTAGCCCCAGCAGCAGTTGTGGCCAGCCAGGCAGTGGTGCCGCATGCCTTTAATCCCAGCACTTGGGAGGCAGAGGCAGGTGGATTTCTGAGTTCGAGGCCAGCCTGGTCTACAGAGTGAGTTCGAGGACAGCCAGGGCTATACAGAGAAACCCTGTCTCGAAAAGAACCCCCCCACCAAAAAAAAGGGGCTCTGACGTTACCCCCAGCTCTGCTGCTGCTCTCCTCACTTCAGCTGCCATCACAAAGGCTCCATCTTAGATGGAATGAGTTTTTAAAGAAACAAATTAGCAAAGAATTTTGTTATATTAATTTGTGGTTCAGTTTAGATTTTTGTTTTTAACATAGACTATGCTTGATTATGGAGTCTTGATATTATGCAAGATAGCCTTTCATTCTTTAAAATTAATGTTGTTTGGTTTACCAGTGAGTAAACTGATTTTAAAATAAAATTCCATTTGTTTTCACCAGTGGATTCTGAATCCAAAGAAAGCTCCTGGCAAGTGTATAACCTGACAGAAATGTCAGGGAACAGATGGAAAGAAGTTCCACAAGAATTGGCAGAAAAGTAGTTTGACTTTCCGAAAGATAGTGCTAGTCTCATTTCTTTTCTGTGGAAGTAATCTGAAAAAGAGCACAAACTCCAAATGAAGAAACATCTGCTTTTAGATTGATACTCGATTCCAGATAAAATACCTTTCAAATATGGTACTGTAATATTATATATATGTGTTTGTGTGTGTATATATATAATGTATATGTATATATGCGTGTATATATGTATAATATATGCATATATTATATACAATATGTGTATATACATATTGTATATAATATATATAGTATACATTATATACATATATGTGTATATAATATATTGTGTATATATACACACATATATAAATAATTTAAAGAGTTATGATTTCTCAGAACTTTAATAATATTTTATGAGTAGATACAAAATATAAAATAGTTCAAAGTTAATATGAATAGTTGTTTGGAATTTTCCTAATGATACTGCTGCTTTGGCTAGGGTGACAATAATGAAATTAAGGTAATTAACCTACAGTATGAGGATTAGTTTTTTTCTGGATTCTGTAGCTTGTACTCTGACAGTTCTTGCAGTCATAATCTTTGCAGTCATAATCTTTGATATGTGCAGTGTGCTTTTCATACATGTCAACATGTCACTTACTGTAGAGTACTGAAGATCCAATTCATAAATTCTGTTTTTAATATTGACCTATTATATAGTCATATATGTAAACTCATAATACCCCTGGGATATTAGCAGAATAAACTTTTAACTTTCAGAAGAACACGAGCTTTGAGACAGGACATCCTCATCAACATCAGGCATTTTTGTATTAGATAAAACTTAAAATGCAGTATAAGGCAGATATGATATATAGGGAAATAGAAAAGTACATTAGAGACTAAAAGAAGGATGGTATTTTGGGAGCCAGACAGATTAGATGGCCTGTTAGGGTTCTCTGAGTTCTAGTTACTCAGCTATTTACCTTGAGGTTGGATTAATGTTGATGAATCTGTTGTTTCAATACAGTTTTCTGAGTCAGTATATCTCAGTCATGACTTGTTTTTTTTTTTTTTTTTAAATCTCCTCTCAGTGTTTTTTCCTTTGTGATCACCTTAGTATAGTTCACAGTCTTTCACTATGTTGAGAATTAATTGTGGTGGAAGTTAAAGTGGTGCTTCATGCTAATTTTATAATGTGTATATGCTGCATTCCAATCAACTTAAGCAAAGATCTAAATTTACTGCCCAACATAAAAACAACAATGGCACACAGAAGAAAACAGAATTCAGGGTCCAAAGCCAGGAAAATCCAAAATAAATTTGCTACTTGACATGTGTCACATGTAATGGGCTTATTTTGGCAGCTTGTGAGGTTAAAAATACAAAAGACATCACTTATACAAAAGCACAAGTAACTGAAGTGTGAGTATGCAGGGTTGGGAAGAGGAAGCTATCACTGGAAATTTTTAGTAGCTGTTTTATTTGTATAAAGAAAGCTGCCTTCCACTTTGTTTCATTTATTGTTTACCTAATTTCATTACTAATGTGCTGTCTTTCATATTCATGGAAATTGTTTTGTGTGACAGAAGACTTAACCATTAATTCAAAATTCATCAGACACATTTTCTTGAATTGGGGTCTTTTCGTGGTATGTTTACAACTTGTTTCATATTGTGGTGTATTCACCATTTCACAGCCCTTTCCTACATGGACATCTACATGATATAATTACAAAATAGCTTTTGTTTTATCTTAAGGAAAAGAATGAAACAAAGTGACTTTATACATAGTTATGAGTCTAGTATATTTGTAGATCATCTGGTAGCTCTAGGTGAAGAAAAAGAGATAGATCTTTTCAAAGATACAGTAGTGGAAAAAAAAAGCACTGTACAAAATAAAAAAAGACCCTTGATAAAAGTCACAGGTATATATGTGTGGATGGATGTGTATTCAAAACTGGCATTCTCATCCTCCACTGGATGATATTGTGTTCTTCTGTGTATTCTTATGAATTCCTAATTGTACTCTTTTTATTGTGATAAAAGTCCACATAACACAAGATCTACTGGTTTAACAAGTTTTGTGTGCAGTATAGTATTATTGGGTACAATGGTTGTACAGCAGATCTTTAGAACCATGATGTCTTGCAAGGGTGATTGTAGTAGTCATTGGACAGTAGCTCCAAAACATACCTTCTATCCAGTTCCTGACAACTGCCATTTTAATTGCTGCTACTGTTGAGTTTTGCTACTTCTAAAACGATTCTTTCAGGATTTGTCATCTGTAACTGCCTTGTTTTACTTAATATAGCAACTTCCAGGTCCACCAGTGTTGCAAATTGCAGGATTCCTCTGTTTTTCTAACCTGAGTAATACTCCATTGTACTATATACATCACATTTTCCATATCTATTCATCATCCATTCATCATCCAGATAGGTTGTTTCCACATCTTGGCTCTTGTGCTAATGTTACAGTGGATGTGGAAGTGTGGTTTCATTGCTTTGATATTATGAGATCATTCATTTTGGGCAGCTGTCTAGACAGATTTGTTAGAGCATATGTTTGCTCTATATTTGGTTTTGGTGTGTGTAATATGTATATAGTGTTCATGTAGGTGTGGGTATACTTACCTGTATGTATTCCTGTAGGCTAGAGGAAGATATCTGCTGTCCTATTCTAGTACTCTCTGCCTTATTCCACACTAGCAATCCCTGAAATCTAAGCTCTCAACAGTTTTGGAGTTGCATATGTGTGTGACTACCTTCCCTGTTATACTTGTCTGGTGGGGATTTGACCTCAGGTCTCATGATTGTACAGTCAGCATTATTAGACAGGACTAACTTCCCGAAATTCTTGGTTGTTTTAATTTTAATTGTTTGAGGAACCTTTGTAGTGTTTTTCATAAAGGCAGTACCATTATGCTTCTGTCAGTAGTACAGAAGGATTTTAAAGATTCATTTTTAGCTAGGCATAGAGGCACATGCCTTTAATCTCAGCTTGGGAGATAGAGGCCGGTGGATCTCTGAGAGTTTGAGGCCAGAGTGATCTACACAGAGAGTTCCTGAACAGTCTTTTTTGAAAGAGTTCCTGTTTCAAAAAAGATAAATATTTATCTATGTGTATGTACACATGTGCACACACACACAAAAATGTGTTTGAAAGTCTGCAAAGGCCAGAAAAGAAAATTAAATCCTCTGGAGGTGGAATTACAGATGGTTTTATACTGCCTGCTAAATGTGGGTACTTGGAATTGAATTCTGGTCCTCTGCAAGAGTAGCAAGTACTTCCAACTACTTCTAACCTGTAGAAGGATTTTACTTTTTCCTCATCCTGCTAACAGTTTATTATTATTTTTTAATGTATGGTATATAAGTGTGAACATGCTTATATGTGTGCCATGCCTCTGGCCATGTGTGCAGGTGTGGATTCCAGAAACAGGGTGTACAGTATCTTCTGACTTGTCTCTTCACTGACCTGGAGGTGGCCAGCCAGTAGTGAGCTCCAAAGACCCATATCTCTCTGCCTATTATGCTGGAATTATAGACACTGAAATGACTTTATCAATTTCTATGCTCCCTCCCTCCTTATATAAGAATAGTTGCTTTACATTTTTGTTAATATTCTGGTTACTATGCAGTCTTGTACTTACTATATTTCACTACGTTAATTGAATAAAGTATTTTTGTACATATATATTTCCATAATTTTATCTAAAAAATGTCATTAAGGCCATTTGTGCATATCCATATTTTTTTTCTGTTATTTTACTTCAGCCTGAAAACCTAGTAGTAGTTTAGATTTGTGGTCTGTGAGTCCAGCACGATGGTGGTTTTTTCATCCTGCTCATGCATGATGTCATTTCATTGTCTTCTGGCACTCACTGCTTCTCATGAGAAGTTGGTATTTCCTTGACTCGTTTTCCTTTTATGAAAGACTTTTTTCTGCCCGAAGTAACGTTTTCTACTTTGCATTTTGATTGCCATAAGCATGGGTATAGTTAGTTTATAATTCTGTACAGAGATTGCTGAACTTGCTGGGTTTGTAAGTTGATCTTTTTCATTGATTTGGAGAAAAGCCTACCAGCTTCACCTCTGCAACTGATCTACTTTTGTGCATTTAGACCTGCTAGTATTACCTAACTTAAATTTCTGCATTTCTCCTTTAATTTTATTTATGTTCAGTTTCACTTACCACTTATTTGCTGCTCTACTCATTATTAAGCTTTTCCAGTGCATATTTCTTTCAAATAACATGTTATTATATTCCTGAACTTCATTTTAGGTAATTCTTCCTGCAAAAATGTGTCCATTTATTGTTACTGTTTTTCCCTAAAAAGTGTTTTAACAATTACAATAGCTGCTTTAAAATTCCTTTCTGCTTATTCAGACAATGGTGTAGGTGACTTCTTTCTTAGACTCATATTACGTTCTCATTTCTCTACATAGCTAACAAGTTTTTTCATATAATTTTTGAAAATGTAGATGAAAAGTTGTTGAAATTTTAATTTTTGTTAATTTCTGTAGGTCTGTTTTGCCCTGGGAAGTAGTTACGTTTATTGGTTGGCTTTCTTAAGACTGAACCTTATGCTTTATCAGAACAGTTCTGTGACAGTCCAAATTATGTCCCAAGCCCCTTTAATTAGCATCTCTGTGGTTCCTAGTAGCTGAAATCTGTGCTAGGCGAATTTAGTATTTCAGCTTGTACTTTCCTTTGGGTTCTTTAGTATGTTTCCCATGCTTAAGTAGCCAAAGATTTGGGGAAGAGAAAATGTAAGTTTTTGGACCTTCTGTTTAATTTGTACTTTTTATTGACCTCAATTGTTAATCATATTGTATTCTCCGATTTTCTTTTCTTTTTCTGTAAGCCAGTGAAATACAAAAAATTAATGTCCTCAGTGGACAAACCTGTAGATTAGGATCTTATCCAGTGACTGGCTTTGTTTTTTGTTTTTGGCCTCTTCCCCCCACCATTCCATCCCCCATTTATAAGATCTCTTCCAGTTTCTAGTTTTTTTGTTTTTGTTTTTGTTTTTGTTTTTTTAAATTCTTTTTGTTAGTTTTTTGGGCCTGATTATTTATAATATCTATTTTCAAAGAAATTGCTCAAATATTTGTCTGCTATTATCTAAAAGTAGAACCATGGTTCTTTTTTTTAACAATAGTACTTTGGTAACTTCTTGCTATTCAATTCTCCTCTACTCTGATTTAATTTATGCCTCAGTATATCTTTTTAATGGGTCTCTTAGTTTTATGGATTTGCAGATTGATGACTTCTGATATCAGTACATAAGATGATGTTAAATAAGCTGATTCCTATGCAGTCTTGTTATACTTTAGAAGGAGACTGCAAAGGGACTCTGAGGAAGGTTTGCTTTTTGTGTTAACTGTTTTTATGTTTCAGATAGTATTATGGTTTTTAAAAATTATAAGAATATATATCATGATTTACCTTTTTAAGTTTTGGAATGTACAACACAGTAATGCATTTATCACTCTTAATTGGTGGCATGAACCTGGGAGCGTAGGGCCTGAAAATGAGGTGGACTAAAGTCTCATGCAGTAGGCAACTTTATTCAGATCATCAGACAATTTATACTTTAACGGTTAAGAAGAGTCACATGAATAAAGTTTATAACTACAAGTATAAGCCACATGTAGCAAAAACATGTTTTTCCATAGAGGAGTATGAATAACAACAGCTGAAGTATTCTTAAACCTATCCTTTGCACCCAGGAGGAGCACAAAGACGCATTCGAAGAACAGTTCTGTGTTTTGAAGAAATTCAGGTCACAAGACTTGTTTTCTTTGAGTTTTTCTCACAAGCACTCAGAATTCTCACACAACTCCATTCTTGGACTGTGTTATGACAGTAGTGTACTTTCTAGAATTCCATTTAGCATTCCCTTTCTCTTTTATCCTAGACCTTAGCTTCTACTTTGTGCTGCTATGAGTTTGACTATTACAGACACTTCACATAAACAGTTTCAAGTACTATTTGTGGTGGAGTTATTTTACTACCATTATGTCCTCTAGATTTTTCAGTATTGTGCCTGTGACAAAATTCCTTCTTTGCCAATGGTCTAGGTCCAATAAATCCCCCATGTATATTAGAGTTTTTAGTTTGTTACCTATTTTCTAATAGGTCGATCTCTCCCTGCCCCACACGAGTGTAGGGCTTGGACCCAGAAATGGTGTACACCAAACTACATCTCTATCTTGATTTATATTTTGGCTGTTGTAATAACTACAGTGAACTTGAAAAACATATATCTTTTTGATGCCACAGTTTAGTTTTGTACAGATAGTCAAATGTTTAGAGGTTTTCTGTTTTTAAAAATATTTTCCTTTTTATTCAAGTAAATGTGTGTGTGACTCTATGTGGGTGTGTGCATGTGAGTAGAATGCAGGTACTTGGGTAGGTTACAGACATTGAGTCCCCTGGAGATGAAGTTACAGGGGTTTGTGAGTTGTTTACATGGGTGTTGGGGATTGAAGTTGGGTTCTTAGGGAAAGCAAGTACATGCTATTAATGATGAGCCATCTCTGCAGCCTGATTTTCTATTGTTTGAGGAGTCGTATAGTTTTCGGCCTCATGTAGAGTAGGTCTTTTATGAATTTTGACTTGAAATTTATATGTGAGGTTGCAGTCTACTTTTGTTTTTGAGCAAATACCCAGTTTTCCAGTTTTTGAGATCATTGTTTCTAACAGTGATATTCACTTGATGTTTCCATTTCTGTTTTTTCTCTGGATGGTTTCTCATTTTCTTTCATTAGTTTTCTTACTTTCTTTTTGGGTACCAAAATCTGAATTCAGTCGTACATGTTTAAATTTGTTTGTATCACACATCTGTTCTAGAAAATACTCCATACCACAAAACCTGACAGGAATGCATGTTATTGCTACTATTGGGTGGGATTTGACATGTGTATGTAACAGTCTGTTTTGATCTGTAGTGTTGTTTACATTGAAAAACTTTAGTAGTGTTAGTTTTTGGACCATTTTACAAGTCTTAGGGTTTGGTTAGGAAGGCAACTTGTATATATGTAACTGAAAAAGCCTTAGGAAAATAGTTTTAGAATTCACTGATAGAGGTTCAGTTGTTTCATTTAAAAATATTAATGATTTTGAGATGAGGTTTCACTATGTATTCCTGTTTTTTCTGGAGCCAGATCCATTTAACAGGTTGGCCTTGAAGTCAGAGAAATCTGCGTGCCTCTGTCTCCCTAGTGCTGATAATTAAATGCATGACTCACCGTTTTTATGTTTTATGTGATCTTTACTTATTTTAAAAAACATTTTGCCTACCCTGTAAAGGATTTTTGTACCTTTTCCTAGATAGCTATATTATCCTTTCTGTTGTTACCTGGCTTAGTGACTTTGAAAATTAGACTGTTTATTATGTCTACTACTAGCCCATGTCTTCATACTGCATTTAATGAGGAATATTATTCCTTAATGCATTTTCTCATTCATGGTCTTCTAGATTGTTTCCACTTTTAGCTGTTCTTTGCATTTCTTCATGAAGAAGACTCCTATAGGGCATATTTTTGCCTTTTTATTTTTTGAAGGTATAATTTTGTTTAGAATATATGAATATCTTTTAAGGGAGTGCCAGTTTCAGAATTTATCAGTTCACTGGCCCCACTGGCAATAGTTAGGATTTGAGTTGCAGATCATAGTTTTCTCATAATGCTAATATAAGTGGATTTAACAGTGTCCTTGGTGTGTTTAACTTTGTTCTGCTCACCAGGTGTATCTTTACTGCCTTGTAGAATCAGGGTATCACCAGAGCTAGAGACGATGAATATACATGGATAAATAAAAAGCTAAGCAGCCATGTTGTTTTGTATGTAATAATGTTCCTGTTAAGCTATTTTATATATTCAGTTTTGTAAAAACAGAATAAAATCTGAATGAGTTTTTATAATTGGAGACATGTTAGATGGCCTTTGCTTCAAAAAGCTCTAATTTCTCTACTGAGACATAGATTTGTAAATATGACACTCGTAAGAAACTATTAAGTTAGGATGGGAAGGAATGGAGGGTGTATCTGGGAGGAGTTAGGGGAGTTGTGGGTGAATACAACACAATTCATTAGGTAACTCAAAGAATTAATGAAAGAATTAGACTAAAAAGAATAAAATATTAGATTAAAAAGAATGAGGTAATATTATCTAGTGTGCTTTGTGAATCATACTTTTAAAGCAAGTTGTACAGAAGAACATTAAATCTGTGGGAGAAGGTAAAAGTGCTGACAAATAATAAAGGCTATGGAAATCGTCATGGCAACACCATGTACACTACAGTGTGAATGACAGTGCTTTATAGCTACTGTTGAGTGTATTCAAATATACCAGAATGTTACTCCTTGATTACATTTTCTGTGTGCTTCTGCCGTAGTAAGAAATTAATATTGTTTTTAGTATTAAACTTAGAAGAGGAAAGGCAGTTACACTGGATTTTCAGATTTTTTTTTTTTAACACATGAGGGGCATATCTAGCACTTTTCACAACAAACATTTGTGGAATAGATTAGAATAAACATTTCATTTCAAGTTGAAGAATTTTACTGTCCTGGCAGTGAAGCATTTGAAAATGTGACTTCTAAATCTAGGAGGAATGTGTTTGAGAAGTGTTTTTAGCAAGATTGTGTTGGCAGGACTTCCTAAGCAGGTGATGTATTATAAACTACTGCTTTAGGAAGAGTGAAAGACTCAGGAACCTGGGTTTAAATAGACACATTATGAAAGCCTGGAAGAGAAGGTGACTCATTGTGGAGGTAACAGAGAAGTGAGGGGGAGAATCAAAGGTAATGCTGGTTTCCAAGGATCTCTAACCTGGACTATTACACTTTAATTGTGGGGTCTCATCTAGTGGTTTAGGAGGAAGAGCTGAAAAGTATCAAGGGTTTGGCTGACATAGGATGGCTTTAGGGTGATGAAAAGATACTCAAGAACACTTTCAGTAGAAATGTGGATATTGTGGTTCCAGAGTGCAATACTGGGTTTAAGGTTGGGAGTGTGGGGCTGGCAAAATGGCTCAGTGGGGAAAAGAGTTTGCTGCTAATCCTAATGACCTAAATTACATCCCCACGACCCAAGTTGTGGAAGGAGAGAACCAGCTTCTGCGAGTTGTCCTCTGACCTCTACAAGTGTGCCATGACATG